>JAOWBP010053720.1:0-10724 GCA_028571105.1 Tragopan temminckii
CTCTGGAGATATTCAAGACCCGCCTGGACGCCTACTTGTGCGACCTGGTGTAGGGAACCTGCTTTGGCAGGGGGTTGAACTCGATGATCTCTGAGGTCCCTTCCAACCCCTACAATTCTGTGATTCTGTGATTCTGTGAATTTATTAAAAGATTCAACAAGAATGTTTCCTGTACATCTTCTGTTGCTCTAATTATCTTTTGAAAGCCTCAGTCCTTTCTAATTACTGCCACCCTGTACAGATTCCTGTAAGGATGGCTCTGGTTTCTTCTTCCTGTATGTATAGTTCTTGTTTCTTAAGCTGCAACTGTATTTTTGCCTGTTCTAAAAATGCATATTATGTGATTTTCATCTCTACCGAGCAAGCTTTTGGTGTGGGTTCTTCAATAACTTGTTCATTTCATTATTTTTCTCTTCCCCAGACTTTTTGCCTTCTTTAGCAATTATGAGCAATTACTTTTTATTCCAGAAAATTAATAACTATTTTGCATATCAGAGGGCTAAGTGATGATCACTGCAATACCATTTTGGAAAGTACAATTTGATTAATCAGTGTGGGAAATAATATTTTGAAACATATCAGTTAAATCCATCTAACATCAATTTTAGTGTGTTAGTCTCTTAATCAAAATGTCAATTTTATATAAAATGCTGCAGAGAAACCTGTGTAGATAATTTATTTCATTAAACTTGCAATCACGTAAAAATATCAGGTTATTCCGATGGTATCTAGTTACCATAAGTCATTGTTGGTTGACGTTAATTGCACACTCTTCCTTTATTTATCAAGTACCATATGGATCTAGGGCTGATGTCAAGCTTACATGCCTGTAATTACCTAGTTTGCCACGTATAATACTGCCCTGGATTATGACTTTATATGCTTTTGTAAAATTGTCTTAATAAAACAATCTCTAAAGGTTGTTTTGTTTTACTTCACCACCAGTGTGTTCTGTAAGGCAGTGTGTGCATGAGGAGGAGGGGGAAGAGTTACAACAAAGAAAATAGCACAGACTTCAGAGTAATCTACAGAAGTATTGTAAAGAAGTTACAGTATTTTTTTTGTGTGTGTGTGAGGTCTTTAAACAAATGTCCTTAACAGCAATTAAAGGAGAATGGTGAAGAAACAAGGCATTTGACTTTTTTAGTATTTGAAAGTCCGTTATGTGTTTTGGAGTTCTTTGCATTGTAGTTACAGATTATTTTAGGTCTTTTTTCTTAACTTTCCTGTTTCATATTTGCAGAACTATAATTAGATCGTTGTTTCATAGATATTCTCAGAGTAGCCTTATTCTGGAGTCAATCAATTTTTTGCTTATTAAAAGAAAAAAATCTGTTACTTCATTTCTTAAAGCAGAAAAATCAATGATTAGTAAAAAGAAAAAAATGCATTATAAAATTAGTTCTATACCAAGACAGAAAAACTGAATTATTTATCTTGGAGAGAAAGCTTAAGGTGATTTTTACTATTAAGATCTATTCTTGTTGTTTTTGTTTTGTTTTTTTTGTTGTATGTTTTTTGTTTTTTGTTTTTTTTTTTTAATAATATGCACTCTTTTCCAGTTTAGAAATATAGCATTTTTTAGCCTACTTGTGCGACCTGGTGTAGGGAACCTGCTTTGGCAGAGGGGTTGGACTCGATGATCTCTGGAGGTCCCTTCCAACCCCTACAATTCTGTGATTTTCACAATGTATTGGACATGTTTTATGGGCCAAAAACAAGTGTCAAAGCCCACCATTAGCAAATATACCAAACATGGTTTAGATCATTTAGTTACATATTGCACAAGTTACTCTTTTGATGGCATATTTTTTAAGAATATATATTTTTTGACCAACGTGTAATTTTTGAGACTATAAAAAATGTAAAATCAAGCTGAGTCCTTGGATCTATTCTTCAGTTTTCTCGTATCACCAACACAGTAATAAGAGTTTCTGATCATTTTTGTCAGCTGAAATTGCATAGACATTTTGAAAAACACAGAGGAACTTGTACAGTTATATTCTGTATTGGATGGTTTTGGGAAGTTTACATCTCCTGTATTGT
Source organism: Tragopan temminckii (assembly GCA_028571105.1). Taxonomy (NCBI): domain Eukaryota; kingdom Metazoa; phylum Chordata; class Aves; order Galliformes; family Phasianidae; genus Tragopan; species Tragopan temminckii. The sequence continues at coordinate 2,047 of JAOWBP010053720.1, forward strand.
CACCACCACTTCTATTTACATGCAAGGAAATGTTACAGTTTTGTAAAAGATCAAATAAAATATTTTGAAGATTACAATGCCTTCTTCAAACGAATTCTCTGCCCTTTGATGTTCTTCTTAAGTGGTTAACACTGCTTGTGAAAGAAAAAAGAAATCCTTTGTTGCTCATTATTTTTTGCATCTGTCTTTCAATTCCAGAAAGACTGATTTGAAAACATGGACATTAATCATGTCAGAGCTTTTTTTTTTTTTTTCTTTTTTTCTGGTGTCTTACTTTGTCTTCTGTGAACAATTACTTTGCATCATTTCCAACTACCAGGTTTTGCTTTGAAATTGCCTTTAGAAAGCAAGCAGTTCTTTTGAGCACAACTTCACAGCTCCTTCAATGATAGTTCTTCAAAACTTTTCAGATAGTGTTGATGCCTCAGCATTTGAGAGGCATTTTCAGTTGACCTGAGGATCTGTCCTGTTAGAGGAATCATTAAAAGTTTTTTGTAAGACTCATAACTCTGATTAACAAGTTTTCAGGTTTTCTTTTGTGACGCCCCTAGGTTTTTTGAAAGAGCACTTAAGTATCTTCTAAAAGATCATTTTTATGTTCTGTAGCACAGTCAATGTCCCAAGTGCAACATTAAGGAATATGAGCAGAGCATAGTTTTGATGCAGCAAAATCTTGTATCACTCACAGCCCATCTAGTTTCCTTGACTATGCTGAGAGAGATGAAAAGCATTCTTGCCAAAGAAAAATGAAAGTTTACCTTTAAGGTTTCTGAGATTTTATCTCTTTTAGGAAGTCTGAAAAGCATATTGATGATGCTTTGCAGTGAGGAACTTCTTTGTATCCGTTCTGTATTAGCTATCATAAAGACTTAACAACAGTAACATTGCACTGCTGTGCCAGCTTTGCAGTGTTCCTTATTTTGGCCTGATAATGTCATCTTCCAGTTGTTCCGATGTTCAGAACAACCACTATTGCACAGTTAGACTGGAACTCTATCACAGTGTGTTGTGGAAGTTAAAAAGTGTTTAAAAAGTGAGGAATTAATGGCCGAGAAATCCATTGCTTACTAATAAATGCAAAGATACCATTTCCATTTTAGGTAGTCCGAGCTGCAAGCTGCTGAGTTGCTGGAGGTTGGAACATACTCTAGGCAAATACCAAGTTAGGTTTGTCCTGTGTGTGTGTTTGGGGGGGAGGAAGGGGCTTGGGAGGCTGATATATTTTGTTTGTTGGTGAATGTTTTTGTTTTTAACTTACACACAGATTCTAGACACCTACTGCTAACTTGCTATTAGAGTCAAGACGTGGAGTTAAATGGACTGGTGTAGGATCTGCATGGCCATTTCTCAAATACCCAGATGTTACCAGAGCAGGTGGCTTGAAGAAGTTAGATATATTAGTAGACTGAGATTAAAAGGTTAAACGTGACGAAGTACTCATCAAAATCTATATATGTGCTCACATTGTTCAGTTTGTACAGGGGGTTTGTACACACACACACACACACACACGCACACACATTTAGTTACAGCTTGCTAAATATAATAGGGAAACACCCTCCAAATTCAGTATATCATATTCTTATACCTGAGAAGAATGTGGGAGGATATGTGACTCCCACTAGCACATGTTGTTGCCATAACACAGTCCTGAGCCTGGTTGTGAGAACAGTGCTATTGTCATTCTGTTTATGTTGTATATTGCTCTACAAGTCATTTCTGCAGATTACATGGAAGTGATTTTACTGTTCGAGTGTTTGATCTATTATAGTTTTAGAAAACTTGCAAGCATTCAGGGGCCCAAATGAATAGAGAAATAGTAATTGAAAGTATGAATTAAGTGCTGTTAATTTGAAACTGGCAAACTCAAGAAGGTACAGCAGAATCCATTCCAAATCTTAGCATTGCACTTATTCTGTTTCAGAAGCCAGACCCAAATTTTAATTCAAATACAGAATGTTTAATACGTATTTTTGCGTGCACTATGACATTTCTAGTGTGTTCAAGGATGGTCTTTTGTAATTCAGTAATGCTCACACAATGATTTTTTGCTTGCTGCACGTGACACAAACAATAGCATACTGTCTGCAGCTGTTGTAAATTCATTCCTGATAACTGAAACCTTGGACTTCCACTTAAGCATGTGACCTGTTCTTCCAGTCATCTATGAGTAAACTGGATGAAAGTGATTTTGTTAGGGTGCAGTACAGTTATCTAGGAGTCTCTCCTTAGAAATGTCAGACAGCACTTATATGGAGGAGTGCACTCTTCATTCACATCTAGCGAGCCCTGCGATTGAGTGGTTAATAACTGTCATTTTGCAGGTTAGCATATTATGTGATACACTCTGTTAGATCTAAAAACTGCTGTGAAACTTACTTTGGCATGAAATCTGTTTCCCACCTATGGTTTGCATGCTCAGTGTTCTGGTCTGAGATTCTAAAATTTGAATGTAGGAGGTTTTGATTAACAATATCTACTTTTCATTTGGTCTAGCTGTCTCCAAGAGACGGTGCCTGTAACTGATTGAAAAACAGTTTGTGTGTTCTTTCATTTGTCTTTTGCTTCTGTCCGTACAGCTTATGAAATAAGCTCATTTTTACAAATCAGAATGAAATTGAAAATGAGCACACACTGTTTATAGGATCCATAGTTGTGTGGAAATAACATAGTGACATCATCTGATGGTTTTTCTCACTGGGGTAATTCATACTGGGAACACTGCTATGAATTATGATCACTGTGTCTCATGGTTCACACCTGTGTGGATGCTTCTTGAATAACTAGTGTCAGAAATGTCTGATTTCTCAATGTTACTTCTATACAGGACAGGTCAAATGTGGTTGTTTGCAGTATACAATGTGTATTTCTAGCTTAGAAAAGATGTGTGTAAGCAGAATTTCTTTTGTTTCAAGCCTGAAAGCTTAAATTGTCATGACAGATGTCTTTCTGACTCTGTTTTCTGCCTTAATGGTTCAGCATAGGAAGATACCGAAAGTTTACACCCAGCTTTAAATACACAATCTGCTGTAGTTAATAATGGTCTGTGTTTTAAGCAGCTGCCCCAGTGGGATATCAATTTGAATATTTATTAATTAACTGTATAAATACATGAAAATAGCTTACTGAAGTTCTTACAGTGATATAAGAAATACTTAACACTTCAATTGGATTGCTGCAAGGATGCTTGGAGTTCAAGTACTCTCTTTGCTTCAGCACAGATTTAAAACATGTCCTAAATTTGTCAAGAGTGCATTATCTGCAGGTTATGGTACCATGCAATAAAACAGTTCTTGCAAGTCTTTGTAAGATCTTATGTGCCTGAGAAATATATCTGCTGCTGATCAGTTACGCTGTACATCATAGTAGCTCTTTAGGAGTTCAGGAAATGTATGGGATATTCTGAAATTGGGTATTTTGGTTTCTCCGCTGTAATACTTGAAAGCATAGAAGCAAAGTAACTGCAGGTAGTGCTTGTTCTGAGGAGCCACATGTGCTTACACTGCTGTCAGGAAATGAGGAAACCAGGTTTTGTTCTTTTGATGTGCAAAGCTCTGTCTCCCTGTGATGCTGCCTCGCCATTTGCAACATCACAATCAACACAGGAGTATTCAAGTTGCATTGGTTGGTTTTGTTTTCCTTTGCTTCAAAGAAAAGCCACTCACTTCTGCTGCCAGCATGATAACTGCTAGGAAGTAACTGCTCACTAAGCACCACTGTTAGGATGCCTTACAAGGTATAATTGTCTGTCTGTTTGAGAACAAAAATATCAGCCCCCTATAAATTTGCAGTTGTGAAGTTGAGAGAAAAACAACAGTAGCGACTGAATCAGATTGATTTCTGGAGGCTTTGTCTTAAACGCCACTAGACAATTGTGCCTTGCTTGCAGGATCACTAACCCGTCAATAAGGATTTGCTGCGATGGCTTAATTCTTTGTAAATCAGTTTTTGCTGTGGTGGAATTCTATGAGAATTTCCTTTAACTGCTTTTTCTAGCTTAGAGAAATCTGACCTATCAGACCTGTACAGCTTAATTAAACTTTAAACTATATTCAAAATAACAGTAGAAGTCTCAATTATTCTTTGAGAATGTATAGATTATATAAAAAGTATGTGAACCAAGAGATGAACCATACTGAAATAGTCCATGTTAATAACAAAAATGCAACCAGCAACCTAAAGTCAAAACTAAGCAGCAATGGTTAGAAGAACCTTAAAGCCCCACATACACTAGTGTAATATTCACTGCTGCATTTAAAGTAAAGCTGTTTTCCATTGTTCTATGCATTTTCTTTTTACTGTAAAGGCTATACAGTGCCATGTGTCAGTTACTGAGTTCATTCTGAGTATATTTAACTAGTCCCAGAATATGCTGTTCAAGGGCCCAGTTCTCACTTTCATATTTACAAAGCTTCTCTAATTGGGAGAGGCTTAAAATAAAAATAAAATAAATAGGGTTTACTATACTATAGGAAAAAGATTTTCTCAGAAAAAATGCTCACTCTTCAGTCAAGTGACATCTCAGATTGCATTCCTGTCCTGGTTTCAGCCAACACATATTTAATAGCAAATTGGTGTTTTCATTGCTGTTAAGTGATGAGATGCTCGGGGCCTCTCACTGGGGAAGAGCTGTTGCAATGGTGGTGGGGGCAGGGGATGGGGATCTGAACCCATGTAGTTTAGAGGGACTGTCTGCTTACCAGTAGTTACTTTGCATAGAGAACTGTCTTCTGATACAAAGACAGTAGATGTTGCTTGTTTCCTCCAGTGTGTGGAGGGCAAGGGCTTGGCCCGCTTTACTAAAGAAGGGCACTGCTGCCTCTCATGGGCACAGGACACGTGGCAAGCATGGCTTCTGTGCTTTGTGGATTACATTCACTGGAAAAGCCAGTCTAAGCAATACATAGAGGACCTTAGTTTGAGAAAGTGTCTGTGAATTGTGATGTGCTTCTTTTGTTTGTTTTGCACGTGACAATCTCAAGCATCGTAAGTATTGTCTCTACGCTGAATTTTTGGGGGTCCAGGAATTCAGTCTCTGTCTTACACATCAATTCAGTATTTTGCATGATGGGTGGGATAAAACATGAAACACATCTGTGCGTAGGAATAGAGATGAGTCCCAGATGACTGTTAATCTGAGCCCAGACAACTCAAGAGACAATTAAGCCACATGAAGGAACCAGGTATCCCTTTCCTTAATTTGACTGATGTCTTAGCCCCTTCTGGAAGAGTCCAGAACAATGCTTGCTCCTTTCATTTGACTGGTGTCCGGTGTTCCAACCAATCTTGGAATTTGGAGCCAACTACACTACAACTTTAAATAGGGGATGGTTCCTCCAGCTTTCTGCTTTTCTTGGTTACTATAAATAGGTGATGGGGGGGCCTGGTCTTTCTCATTTTTCTACTTTATTCTATACCACACAGAACACCACCATTCACAGGCCTGATCTTGCATCCAGAACTGGTGATCTATTTTTCTCTCTTTCTCTTGTTAAATAATGCAAGACTTGAATTTCCTATAAAACCACAGGGCTTTGCTGGATACAATTGTAGGAGGGCCAACACATAAAACACAACTGTTTTATAGAAATCTCCTATTAAAGTTGATGTTTTTTCCTCTTACATATGGACCTTGAGTGTCATTTCACCTTAATGTAACTGTGAGGAGATTTGCAAATCTGGTTGTTCCTCTCACTCTTTGCAATCAGAATGCGACAGCTATATACCCACTTTGCTAGGGGCTGAACTAGAAGCTTGCTCCATGTGCTCAAGAATAACTCAAACTCAGGTTTTCTACTTCAGATACAAATGTGTTTATTTTTCAGTGTGCTACTCAGGGAAGTTCTATTATGATTCTGGAAAAAAGTAACTAGAAAGGTTACTTGTATGGTTAATTGCAGGACCCCTTCGCTCTCATAGACATCATTTTGTAAGTGACGGATTCGGTTTCCTCTGGAGCAGGTCAAGGCACTATAATAGGAGTTAAATGAGAAATTCACACTGTAAACGTGTGAAGGGGGAAAAGCAAAGCGCAACCACATCAGATAGTAAGGTGCAATTTCCATCTGAAATTAAAGGTTGCATCTTTATGATGATACAGACCTGCACCTTTTGGTGTATGTTTTATGGACAAGTATATTTTCTGGTTTTACTCATTATCCTGAAGGAACTGTTTTATGCAGTGTATTTATCCAAGGTCTACTATGTATGCAGAACATACAAACATAGGCTATATGTTGGAAAATTAGTTTTTGAGTTGTGTGAACTTTCCTAAGTTGTGTGAGCATTCCTGCTGTTCATTGAGGTAATGCCTATGCTGAGAACAGAGCAATGGAAAAGAAGTGCATGGACAATGGTAACTGCACAGCAGCTTTTGGCAAGCACTTTTTAGTTATTTATGCTATCTATAGCGAATTATAAAGTCTGAAAACAAGCATATTATTGCATTTAATGTTTGTGTAAACACAACACATTTGTATATGAAGTCCAGTTCATCTTGGTTGGCTCAGTTACCTCTGCAGGCTTTACATCCTGCATGGGGAACTCAATCCAAACAGAACAGCGTTTCTGCACTTGGCTCTGTCTGCACATATCTTTGAATACAAGTCAGGCGCAGGTCTAATGTCTACCAGTCATCCTGTTGATACCAACTTCCTTGTTGTTGTGAATTGGAGTATCTTCCTGCAAAATGTGGCAAACCACCGTGGTGCATTCTGCATCACCCACCTGTTTATGAGGTGCTCTTGGGACTTAGCACACTGTATCTGAATCTTTATGATGAAGACAGTGCATCTGGACAATCTATCTGATGTCGATGGTAACCTCTTGTCTTCCTTACCTTTACAAGACATTGATTTTGGTCACTTGCCTTTGTCTTCTAAAGTATTGTTTTTCCACACATAATATTGAAGTTAAAATAGTTTAGAAATATATTTTTAATTTTTTCAGAAGTAAATTTTTGAGGTAATTTACAAGATAAAGCTTTGACAGTTTAAAATGATTTGTAAAATAGATCTTACGAAAATAACTTTTGAAGTGTCAGATAGAGAACTTAGTAATGTATGTTGTTTGTGAAAACATTTAATAGTGTTCATATTATTAGATTCCTCTGTTGTTTAAGTCCATTCTTGGTCACATTTTCAAAGACAAAGTATGTTCTGATCCCACTGAGGAAATGAGTTACTGTTTACACAAGTTTTTTCTTTTTAGCTAAATTAAGAATGAATTTACAGATGTTTCTACAGATAGAAACCTATTTAGCAGAAATGATTTTGCAGTGGAGAAGTGCAGAAGAGTCCTGCCCATAGCCACCTCCTTGGTCAGAATAGCAGAGGAAACCAGATGAGACAGTGGTGCCATTTGGGAAGAAGGTCTGCTTCCAGAAGCTGAGGGAGATGCAAAATGTGCTGCACTCAATGTTAATGAGAGAACCACAGGCTTAAATGTTGTTGGTAAAATTCTTTATGCCCAAAGGCCAGATGGCACAGCATATCTGCAGCTACCAGATTTCCTCAGTCTGTAAAGAACAAGGAGGGATGCAAACTCCCTGTTGGGAACTGTGCCCACATGTACCTGTGCATATGCTGGGATTGGGGCTAGTGGTGGACACCTGTGGATAGAGGTTGGATTTGCAACTGTACACGTGTGGTCAATCACATAGAAATACTCTTGGATAATGTATAATAGTTAGCTGTTTGCTAGTGGGAGTATGGCCTTATTGTGCTCAGATACAATTACCGTTACTTTAAGTTAGGGATTTCTTATTGTTTTTGCAATGAAGGCAGACTAAATAGATAGCTGAACAAATGCTTTTGTTTTTCCTCTGTCCTGTCTCATTAGGACTAGATGAAAGTATCAGAAGTTCCAGTTCTCTTTTTATGGGTACACAAGATTCCCACTGCGTTACCTGGTGACAACTTGCTGTTGACTGCTGTCAGCTGCTTAGTTTCATTCCATTCATGTCTGCCTTAGCGAGTAGTGAGGGCCAGCAAGAACCAAGTTTCCAGAGCAAAACAGTGAGAGCTGAGAATCACTTCTCAGTGCATTTTAGGGTGGGTTTCCTTTGGTTGGCTGGAATCTGTCTCTCTGAACTGACTGCTTCCCATTGAGAGAAATGAAAGGCCTTATTCCTGGGCCATATAATTCATAAAACTATTGCCAGTTCAGGGAGTGCCAAACATTTGCTAGTACTCTTTGAGTGAAGAGCCAAAGGCGAGCATATTTCTTACAGTGACAGAGAATAACATTTGTGCTACTTCTTTCCTTTCTTTTTTTTTTCACAATTTCCATTATAATCAATGTCTTGACTGTTGTGTCCTCATTCCTGTCCTGATCCATAGATCAGGCATTAGGCATTGGAAAAGATGGCAGAACAAGACATGCCATCTTTCAAAGCTGAGGTACAGAGATGAGGCAGAGAGCTGCTCCTGTACCGTTACAGCATAATTCTGTCTGCATGGTGTCCTTACAATAAACACTGATGCTATCCCTGAGGCAGCCTTAGTGCTAAATGGAAAGTGTCTTAGTACTGCATTTTGGCTGTATTACGAGTTGTAGATCATCTGTATGGTTAATGGATGGGTGTGAGACTCTGGGACACCAGTGATATTAGCTGAAGGCTAAAAACCTAAAACCAAAAATAACATTTTGTTTGTTTTTCCTGTGGTTGTTAGGGTAAC
>JAOWBP010053722.1:0-10723 GCA_028571105.1 Tragopan temminckii
AGGGCCAGATCCCATGACTTCTGTAATGTACAGGGATAGGTACCCAGAATTGGAGCATTAACACTTTAACTCCCAGTACACTACATGATGTTATGATGTGGAATACTGAAAACAAACAAAAAAAAACCATAAAACCATGACAATCTGGAAGTGCTAGGCTAGAGGTTTTACAAGGGCAGCTCCAAAAGTCACGCCTCTTATTTTATTGTGTTGGCCCATGACATCAGAGGTGGATGTTGTCCATATGGCAGTAGAGGTTGAACCTTCCCACCAATATTCCATTACATTTTGTGGCCACATGACGAATGGCAGCAAAGGGGCAGTGTGACACAATGTCATCTAACATGTAAGTGCAGATGAAGCAAAGATGTGTCATTGAATTCCCCCATGCAGAAAAAATGTCACCCACTGACATTCATCAGTACCTGCTGAATTTTTATGGTGACTATACAGTGGCTGTGAACATAGTGACGCAATGGTAGTGCACTTCAGCAGTGGCAGCTCTGCTGGTACAGACTGTTCTGAAGGCTTTTGTTCATTGCTGGTGAAAATACAGAGCTAATGGTGGTGCCTAAGCTGAAAAACAGTGTTTTGTAGAGAATTTGCTTTATCAAATAGTGTTATTGTGCTCTTCGTATCTGTTGCAATATCCATGGAAATATATAGGGGGCATTATTTTGGGGGCAACCTACATAGTTCTCACAGTTCCATTTCTTCTGTGATTGTTACTTACAAATCCTATTCCTAATACTATTCCTACAAATACTATTACTAATATCTTCTGAAGATAAACAGCTTCTTTCTCTTACTTCTATGCTCACTGCTGTTACGTTTGAGGAAATTCTTACTTGCTGCTGCCTGGGATCTTGCTGCTCTGCTGTCGTTGGTGCCCTTTCCGTCATGTTAAACGTAATGATGTTTCTATAGACCTAAAAGTGCTTGTCAAACTGTGGCTTACTTTCAAGTGAAGCAGAAGATGTGGGAAGTACTGGAAAGAGTGAACATAAAAGATTAAGCTATTCTACTAGCATAGGTTATAGCCCTATTGCTACTCTTTGTTAACTTGTGAACTCAGCTGTGCACATCAGCTAAGCACTTAAAAGTCAGATGTTAGCAAAGAACTACCAGCTCTCCATCTCAGTACTGACTCAAGGCGGGATTTGTTTTACCTAACTCCAACAGTCAGAAAATTGGGTGGCTAAAAAAATCACCTATTGTGGAACAAAGGAGACAGATTGATATGTGTATAGCTGGCATCATATATTGACAGTTAAAATAGCTTTTCGGGGGAAAAATAAAAACAGAAGGGAGAGACAGAAAAGGGAAAGGGAATATTATCCCCAATGAGTATCAGGTTAGAGAAGTGATAAGGTCAACATCTGAGTATTTGATGGCCTCAGCTCTACTCACATCAGAAGCAGGTGGTTCCCGCTACGTATACAAGCATCTCTGACAACTAACTGTGTTAAAAACCTGCTCAAGCTACCAGTTGTTTTTCAGTATGGAATCAGAATCATCTAGATTGTAAATCTTTCAAGATCACAAAGTCCAACCATCACTTTGCCCTAGCAAGTCCAGTCACTAAACCATATTCCTTAGTGCTAGGTCCAGTTTTAAGGATTTGACCACTTCCCTGGGCAGCTTCTTCCAATGCCTAACCACTCTTTCTGCAAAGAAATGCTTTCTAATGTCCCATCTAAATCTGTTCTGTTGTAACTTGAGACTTGTCTGGGAAAAGAGAACCTTCCTTGCTGCAATTTCTCTTTGGGTAGTTCTGGAGGTGGATGAAACCTCCTCTCAGCCTCTTTGGACTAAACAACCTCAATTCCCTTAGCCTCTCCTCACAAATCCTGTTTTCTAGTCCATTCACCAGCTTTCTTCCTCCTTGTGAATTCTTGATATCCTTCTTGTAGTGAGGGGCCCAAAACTGTACTTGAAGCACAGTTTCACCAGTCACTACCCTGCTCCTGCTGGCCACACTATTTCCAGTGCAGGCCAGAATGCCATTGCCCTCCTTATCCTCCTGGGTACACTGCTGGCTCTGTTCAGTCAGCTGTCAACCAGCAACCTCAGGGTTTTTTCTGCCAGTCAAATTTCCAACCACTTTTCCCCAGGCCTATCTCTGGGGTTGTTATGACCCAGGAGAAAGACCTTGTTGAATGGCAGGATGCTACTAGGGCTGATGGAAGCACCCTTTGAAGGATAGGTGCTACTTGCTGGTTAAGCTGTATGCATGCATGTTACTGTGTCCAGTACGTAACAAAAGGGTAGGGATACAATGAAAGACAGTCATTTCCCAAAAGAAGTCACCACTGACAATAATGGAGCTTGTAGATGCAAGAAAAAAAAGGAATAATAATGGGATAAAAAGAAGTCGTTGGAAAAAAATGCTGTCGTGGGACTTAAAAGAGAGAGTAGAGCTCTGAGTAAAAGGCTGGCTGCAGAACTGCCAAGAGAAAGCTCTTAGTTTTAGAAATTGCAAAGGTGCTGTGCAGTACTAAGTCAGGAAGGGCAGGTTGCTACCTTTCTCCTCTGTCTGCAGAGAAGTTTCCATTACCTACCTGAAGTTTGTTGCTGAGCTTTATTTTCTGGAATCTGAATACCACTCCACATGTAACTGACAGAATGATACTTATAATGTGGAGTGATATTGTACATATCACTCCAAAAGTAATACTTTCTATTTATTTCCATGAAAACTACAACAGAGATGAAGAGCACAATAATGCTATTTGATAGAGCAGATTCTCAGCTACAAACCCCTGTCTTTCAACATAGGCACCACTATTAACTCTGCATTTTTGTCTGCATACTGCACTCAGAACAATCTGTACCAGTGGAGGTGACCCACTGTCACCACCGCTGAAACACACCATCCACTGCATCACTGTGCTCACATCCACTGTTTGGTTTCCATCTGTGTTCAAAAATGTAATCTAATATTAATGGGAGTTTTGTATTTTGCCTTCATGAGTACACTTAGGCCAAGCTACTGATAATATATTTTTGGTTGGTATACTTATATTCAGCTAGCAGCTTTAGTTGAATGCTTTTATTGATTATTAAAATTACATATTTTGTATACATGCAGCAGTTGTAGCACTTCAAGTCTGCCAGGAAGCCAAAAAAAGTCTCTTTGCAATAACCGAAAATTATGCTTAGATATTTCTGCAGCTCAAGTTGTTATGTCATCAGTTATATCTTGCTTATCCAGGCTTATTCCCATAGGGCTTAATGAACTACTTATAGTGGTGGTATTTCAGGACCATTAACAGCAGAAGTGGTAAAAACAATTTTAGTGGAAGAAAACCTTCCATCACTGATATAGTTACACAGGCACAATATGTCATGTAGAGCAGAGCTAAGAAACCATTGTAGGATGATTTACTGACTACAGCATTGGGTTTTATTCTCTTCCATGTCTTCCACCACCTGCTGTACCTAGTTTTTAAGTTGGATTCATCCTTTGACAGAACATCGCTCATGCAGATCACTGTCCTGTTAAGGTTATTCTGATATATTCCCTTTATGTGATTTTCTCTCTGAAGATCAGGCCCTTCACCCAAGTCTACAAGGTTGAAGAACTGCCTGCTGCTCCAGCTACAATCTCTAGCTCAGGAGTGAAGGGAATAGCAGGAATAAAACTAGTCCCCAGGCTTTTTTTTAATATAGAGTACCTCCAGTACAGTGAACTGGCTGATCTGATCACAGTTCTTGTGCTGCTGATCTCTACTTCAAGTTGCTGCTCTCATCTTTTTGTTGGTGTAATGTTACCGTGGAGTTCATACTACCACATCACGCTCCTACAAACACAAGAATGCCAATACACGCTGTCACATCCATGAATAAAGCTCTGAAAGTAAGTCTGTCCTAATCAGTAATTCACATAGATAATCAGCTTCTACTCTTTAGGAGTATGGATATTCATTATTTCTATCAGTAGTAAGATGTGCACGGTGACCAGCAGTGAGCTAGGCTTATTTGCGATGTGTAGATTGTGTCTGCAGCAGCCATTTAGTGAGACTTTTTGAAACATCTTTTGTCAAACTCTTATCAATTTTGCAAGCATAAAGATTCAACAGAGTAATGTTTTCTGACAGCTTAACTAAGTTTGAAAGCATGAAGCAACGACACTTAGATAATAACACTGTCAGGGATGTTTTCACTGCACTAGATGCCAATTAAATTACTGATTTCATAATTATAAATTAGCATGTTACAGTGGATAATTAATGTTGTCACACTCAAGCTGAAATACTTTATATAAGCGTAAGTCTTTACTCTGTTGATTTGCTTATTCAGGAGCTAGAAAATATTGCATATTGTCTTCAAATATTTGAATACTTTTTTTTAGGATTCTTTCTTCTGACTGCAGCTGTAGCACCACTCTCTGCTATTGAATGGCTCAATTTATTGAGTGTGCACTATGTTCAGGAGGAATGCAATAATCTTTAGGGAGAGTAGTGTTCATATAAAATTAAGACGCAATTTAAGGGGGGGAGCCAAACACTTGAAAAATAGTTTCCGGACATATCATGTTATCAATAAGAGAATTTGTTGGAAGGAAAGGTGGTTGACAGTAGCAAGGACTTGGTTTAAGTTTAACTGCTAATGTGAAGTTGTTCTAAGTTATAAAAAAGATGGTGGAAAAGTATACTTAAAAAAAAGACTTACTGTCCTAGAACGTTGAAGCATAATAGATCAATTAGCTGAGAAGACGGAGAATCAGTTGTGGCCAAGCTGGTGAGTTTTCTATTGATAAGTTGCACTAATAAAAGTATACACATCCTGACCATAGATCACAAGGCAGACTATAGACTAAAGCAATATTGTCCACCTTTAAGCAAAGGAAGTATCTGAGAATATATTTTAGCTTTTTTTTTTTTTTCTTTTTTTCTTTTTTTCTCAGAAACAAAAAGCTAATGGTAGCTAACCTCAGAGCAGCACAGTGATTGTAGTTGTAACCATGGATAAGTTCTATTGATTTGGGCTAGGAAGTGAGAGGCCAAATCTCAAGGCCATTCCTGTCTCCAGGGTGTTTAAAATCACAGCTGCTCCCACCAGGACAACACTGTCCGACTAATGGACTTTCTGTGAGAGGGAGTGTCTTCCCACCTTCATTCGACACTATGACAATCCAAAACAAGGAATGTGGAAGTGATAAGCCTAGAAGAACAATTAAAAGTGGCTATTTCTGGTTTACAATTCAAGACACTCAGTTTATATTAGCCATATATGGGGATCCTGCCTCTGCTCTCTCAACTTTCTATTTTTCTTTCATTCAACATTATTGTATTAAAATATACCATAGTTGCTTTCAGTATGGTCATTAAAAAGAATGAACTTTACATGGGTCCATCCAAAGGATGCACTTTTTGTTAAGGGATAAAAATGAAATAAAAAACTTCTACAGTCACCATCTGTCTTCACTATCTACAGATTCTAATACAGTAATCCTGCAGTTCAGTGATCAATAATTCCTTAACATTTCTGTATTTTACCAGCTACTGTATTTAATCTTCCTTTTATTTTTTTAACCAAACTATAGAATTCTATTTGTAAAGTAGAACCACACTCCTGAACATTCTAAGAAGGTTTCTGAGCTGTCCAGACATTAGTTTTAAAACCAAGGGACTGCTCAGTATATGTGCCAGTGGAGGGTATCTATTGACACAATCGTTCATATTTACAGTGGATAAAATCAAAATTCGTAACTTACTGTGTTACTGATAGTAGATTTTATCATTTTATGACTTTATGATAAGTATATGAAATTAAACTAATTTGATTTTCATTGTTTTATCTCTCTAATAATATATTGCCAGTACAGAATAGGGAAAATAATCTTGTGAAATTTTTGCATTTTCTTTGTCAAACATAGAGGAAAGGTAATTGAAATGTTTATGTGGGTTAACAGGAATTAGATGATTGTTCTCAGTTTCCTACGTGCATGTAGAACTGCTCTTTTTAGCATTAATAGTCTTAAAACATTCATTTGAAAATATCAGTTCTGTTTCTTTTACATTGTTAATACTTCCATAGTCCACAACTTTTGCAATTAAGAAGTGAACATATCTTTTAGTTACTGAGACATTAAAAAAAAAAAAAAAAAAAAAGTCCTGTCCTCTTTATAAATATGTATATATATACCAGAAGTTAATCAGTTCACTGTTCTGGAATTAGCTGACTTGTTTGCCTTGGTGTGTTGCCAATTAGCAGGAACCCAGGGATACTGTCAGCTGACAGCTGGAAAGAGATCCCCAGCTCTGTAGCATACGGTTCACTGTGTTATACAAAACCCTGAGCTGATGGTATTAATGCTTTAACATCACTTATTAGAATTTTCATCAGCAAACCGTCTGCTACTTTTTAATGAGAAAATACACTGACAGAACCCTGCAAGCAGCGGTTTTCCTCAAAATCTTTCTTATTTCCTTATCTGAAATGCTTTTTTTTTGTTTGTTTGTTTTTTTGTTTGTTTTGTTTAGTGTACCTAAAAGAGATTGGTAAAGAGAAAAACAAAGCTAGAAAAATCACAGCAGATTAAAAAAATGAGGCAGAGTCAGGAGGAAAGAAGGAAGACCTTTTGTTGTCCAAGCAGTTCTAAGATTCAAAGTGATTTCTTTACAAGATTTTTATGTTAAAAGGATTTGCTCATGAGAATCTAGCCATAAGAGAAAAATATGTACTTTAATAATGATTTATTATTACTTAATGGGACTATACTTTTGAATTCCCAAAGTGGATTCAAATATTCAATAAACAATTGTATGTTTGACTTTTTTTTCTAATCTAGACAAGCACAATTTACTCACGAGTTTTCTTTTAACATTTAGAATAAGGCACAGTTGTTTTCCCAGTGTACTTATGCTTGGAAGGATGGTTAGTAAACAAAATCACCTAATAGAATCAGCAAGTTAAACTCCACAAGAACGAGCAGTGCTGAAGAAATGTTATTCATTTTCCATCCTTAAATTTATTCTTCTCTAGAGAAGATGTTTTCTAGAGAGAATATCCTTCTATGTACTTATATTGAGAGAGTGTAATTTTTCGTTATATTTCTTACGTAGTCTGTAAAAGCAATTCTTTGCAAGCTCCCACTGTCACTGCTACCATTTGGAAAACATAGCAAAGCAGAACCTAAAACACAGGATGTGGATGGAGTCATAAATAACAGCTCTATGAGAATTGTACATAAACAATTCAAGATTAGTATTGATCTATTTTTGCATTATTTACAGTTGCCCTTGAGTCCACATGTACAGTTTTAATGGAGCTTAGCCATGTCAGGATTCAAGCTAAATACCACATTAGTAGGCCCCTAAGGAGAAAAGCTTTCCGAGTATGGTAATAATGGACAACACGTATCCGTTGAGTGCTAAATACAATTGTGTAGCCTTCTGTGTTGGATGCTACATGGATTAATGCAAGACTGCAAGTTAATAAATACTAATTGATAAAGTAAAAGTCTTGTACATAGTTAATGCCCTAAAATTAAAAATGCAAAATCTGTTCCTTTGTCCAGAGAAGTTTCATCACTGAGTTTAAACACTTGGAGACTGTTGCAGAAAAGAAGCAGCCTTTTTTTTTCCCTGGGAAGTTTATAAACAAAAGTGTGATGAGAATTAGTGACCTTGCATGTTTCACAAGCTTAAAAAGGCTCCTGCTGGCAGCGTGCTGTTGGAGGGCAAATAACAATCCCGCTGTTATCATCAGGGATTGCAATCACTGTCACAGAGTTTCTCGTGTGCTCAGTATTATCTGTCAAGAAAGAGATTTCTTGGTGAGTTGGAATGTTTTGGAATACATATATCTGCATTTGCATTTTGGCACTTTGAGCTGATCTGCTAGCAGAACAGCTGTGTCAGCAGTTTCCCTGAAAAAGCTGCACAAAAAGTCAATTATGCAGCATTAAGATAGAAGTGTCTGATGTGTGCAAGGAAAAAAAATGACCAGATAGGCATGAAACCAGTGTTCCATTGCAGCAGTAGTTTAAGGTGTAATTTTGCATTTTGTCAAGATTGGTCTCAGCTAGTCTTCTTGATGTGATGATAACTGGAGATGTGCTGGTATCTTACAGTATCACTGTTTTCCAGGTATGCTTTTCTTTTCAGTACGTGAGCTTTAAAGAAGAAAGCCCCATCTTTTCAGCCTTATCCATCATACATTTACAAATAATTTCATTCTTCCTTCCTCCAGTTGGTGAATCTTCATGCATTGGATAGTTTTCACATTGTTTTGCATTTCAGAAATAGACAGTAATATAGGGAGAGAGGAGACTAGGATGTCCAACATTTCAAGATTTTTTTCCCACTTTCATTTTTAACACAAAGTCGATGGCTCTGAGTGAATGTGTAGTTTAAATATTTTTGAGACTGAAAGCCCTACTTCATGTTTAGACATTCATAATGGTTCTTTGATTAAAGATTCAGATCACCTTTCAAACTAAATTTAGGCATCCAAAGGCAGGTGTCTAAATGAGCTAGATCTAAGCTCTCATTGTCAACATCTTAATGCAGTCATTGGATTCTAGAATACTACCAGTAGTTTTTCACAACAGCCAAAAACATCAACATTGGTGTAAAAATGTCCCTTCTCTATTCACTTGATGTATTTCGATGTTGGTGATTAAAGATTTCCTGCAGGACTTCACCCAGTATCAAAGTCTTTAGAGATCAGACCTTATAGGAATACAGTGTTTGTTTGTTTGTTTTTGCCAGTTCCAATAGAAATTACTACTGAAACTTAGACATCTTTAAGCAGCATTTATTGGGTTTCTATTTGAGAGAAAATTGTAGTGAGATAAACTGCTGCAGGCAAAGAAATTCTATTAAACAGAAGTACTCAAGAAGAAGTTTTTATTCCAAATTATGTTAGTTTACTACAGAAATTAATTTTCTCTCATACTAAAAATTAGTTAACTATTCAGAAGGAGTAATGGCATTTAATGAGGTTAGAGTGCTTGGTAATCAGCAAATCTTCAGAGCTTAGCTTTCAAAGAAGTTAGATGTCATGTCACTCAGTACTTGAGTAGACAGAGCACTGGGACAAAAGTGAGAGGGATGCCTGAGAAGGATCAAAGTAGGGGAATGAAAAAAGAGACGTTGAATCTTGTTGTATCTTGGTTCCAATGTGACCTTTATCAAGCCAGTCCAAGTCCCTCTATATACCATTCCTTCCTTCTATTTTTTCAACTGCACCACTTAGCTTAGTGTCATCAGCAAACTTGTTGAGAGTACACTCTATCCCACTATCTTCGTGATTGATAAAGATGTTGAAGGTCACCAGTCCCAAGACTGACCCCTGAGCAAGAGCACTTGTCACCAGTCTGTACATGGATCACAATCCTCCGGTTGCAACCATTCAACAAATTCTTTATTCCAGCCTTCAAATCTCTCCAATGCAGAAATAAGAATGTGGTGTGGGACCATGTCAAAGACCTAGCACGAATCCAGGTAGATGACATCAGTTGATCTTTCATTGTTCACCGATGCCATTACTCCATCACAGAAGGCAACCAGATCGTTCAGGCATGATCTCCCCTTGACATATCATTTCCTTAGTCTATGATCCATTTCCCTGAAACATCTGTTAAGCTTGTGTAATTCATAGCTGGGATCTATCTGTCATAACAGTCCTTCAGGGTGAGAGGGATGGAGTTTGTTGAACCACTGCATGCTGAAGCCAGGTGTAGATCCACCACCACTATGCTTGAGAAAGTCCATTTGCCTTTGCCCAAGGCAGGAAAAAGCCAAAATGTTTTCCCCAGCGTATTTTCTTATGTGCATTACAGGGACTTTATCCCCTTCTACGGTATGTGAAAGCTTTGTCTGGTACAATTGGCAGATCCCTTATTGTTGCCTAAAACTATTTCCCATTCAGCAATAACTAAAGCCAACTGGATGGCCTTCAGCTCTGCAGATTGGCTCAATTCACCTTCTCCTTCATAAATTTCTTCAACTTGCCTTGTAGAGCTCCATCTACCAGCCTTCCATCTCTAATGCTTTCCCAGAATACAATATGAACCAACAGTGAAGAAATTGCTTCACGTTTTCTAGTAGCTTATTATAAAGTAGGGTCTCTTGAACATTTATCACCCTCTCCTCTGGTGACATTCTTAAATCTTAGATTTCAGACAAGTCCATGATCACTTTGAAGATGCCTGGGTGGCTGGGGTTTCTTATGAAGACTGCTGTGTGATCAGTGAAAGCTACTTACTCCATGTAGTGTCAATTACATGATGTGTAGAGGGGACCCTCCCTCTGTACATTCAACTCTGCATGGGCAGTTTCAGTACCAAAAGGAGTTATGCATCAATGTCAGCCACTTCCAGAGTAGTTTGGACCAACATCTGGAATCTAGCTGGGCATGGTGGAAAGATGATTTTCATAGATACTGGATTCTAGTGTATTTTTAGATAGGAAGGCCAAGAAAAAACTCATAACAGCTAATGCAACAAAGTTAATTTCAGTTCAGAATTACGCTGGAACTAACAATTTTCCAACATATGCAGATACCACTTGCATTTTATGATTTGTTTTTTCCACCCGTGTGCTTTTCCAGGCTCTTTTTAGTTTGGTTGCACTTAATTGAATTCATTTCCCATTCTCCCTCTGTATTCCCCCAGTATAAGAAAGACAGGGAGCTGTTGGAAAGGGTCCAGAGGAGGGCCACAAAGATGATCAGGGGACTGGAGCACCTCCCCTACGAAGACAGGCTGAGG
>JAOWBP010053723.1:0-10723 GCA_028571105.1 Tragopan temminckii
AGGAACCCGCACCTCAACAAGGTGGGTGCCGCTTCACACCGCCCTGCGCTCGCTGGGTGACGGCGGAGAGGTGCCGGCCCCGGCGGCGCCCTGTGATGTGAGGCTGTGGGTAGGGAACGGCGGGTGTCTGGAGAGGGGCGGCTGGGGGTGAGGGAAGGACTGCCCCAGAGGGCGGTGGGCATGGAACAGCGTGCCCAGGGCAGTGGGCACGGCCCCCAGCTGCCGGAGCTCAAGGGGTTTGGACAGCTCTATCAGACGTAGGGTGGATTTTGGGTGGTCCTGCGCGGAGCCAGCGGTCGGGTTCAGTGATGTCTGTGGGTCCTTTCCAACTTGAGATTCTCTGTGCGATGTGCTGGAGGCTGTTTTGTAGGGATGTCACGGTGGGCTGTTGGCAGAAGGCTTGTGTAGTGGATGCCCTGACCCATCCGTATTTCCATCTGTGTCCATCCCCGACACCCAGCCCTTGGGAAATGCTCGAGGGAGGTGGGAGGACCTCTCTCTCGCAGTGTGTCAAACTGGACAGAGCTCAAGGCGAGTTGCAAGTGGTTGCCTCCTAGTTTGGTGTTGACTTTGTCCTTGATAGGTGATGGCCTCGCCTCCATCCACCCACTGCTGCTGTGATGGTGGTAGTGCTGGAAGAGCCTGGGTTGGCCAGAGGTGCCTTCAGCATTTGTTCCAGTCACCCAGTGAACGAAGGGAGAAAAGGTCAGAAGAGAGCAGTTCTCCTAAAAACGCAATACCAGCCTAGTATATTTCAGTATTTCAAATCTGCAGCATGGTGTTAATAGTTGATGGGGCTGTGACTACTGATCTGCCTCCTGTGTCATCCTCTGGGCTGTAGACTGGATTACAACTTCTATTTTGTGTAGCTGGCATCTCCACGTGCCATTGCAGCATTCCCAGAGGACAGAGGTGCACAATGACGCAGGATTTTATTGAATACGGAACTACATTATAGGCAGTGTGTTTGAATCATTAGACTGCAAATATCTGCAAGGCTGAAGAGGAATTGCCAATGGCTCTTAATGCTGATGAATTACTGTTGTTTACATGGTTTGGAGAGCTTTTTCTTCAGCATTTGCCTTGTTCTCTTCGTCATACAATGGTAGTTGGACAATAACATAGCTAATGTTTCTAGTGGCATTATATGTAACAGCTTGAACTGAAACATTAACACTTTGACTATTTCTCAATATAATAAAATGATAACATATAACTATGGGGATCTATCACATTTCTTAAATTGATCTGACTTCCAAGGAAGGACATTCCAAAAAAAATCTCTCATTTTGTGCCTTTCTAAAGCATTCCCCCCATCACTGAAAGGCAATATTTCTCTTTAGCTGGAATTTTGGTCTGTGTGAAAGAAAGAAAGAAAACTACTTCTGTAGGGGGTAAAATAAATTCTGGTGTGCTCTCTTTCTCCCACCTGGATGTCTGCTGTTGTTTTGTTCTTCTGTCAGTACAAGGCAGACATTCATCAATATGTCATCTTCAGAGCATTCTAATGAGAAAGGATAAGGCTGACATCTATGGTAAGAGATATGGACAGAGAGATGGTGCCCCTATATAACTAGTCATTACAGTAAACGTCCAGGTGCTCTTCTCAAACTTTTCCAAACAGGCTTCTCTTTGCTGTTCTTAACAGTTCAGTAATAACAGTTTAATAAGGAATTAGCTGTGTTCAGCTGAAATGGGATACTTCCACCAGTCTATATGCGGTCGAGGTATGATTGATGGCCATTTGTTCTGCCTTGCTGCAGTGCTGTAAGACAGAATTAGGGACCTTGATAGGTTTTCAGCTGTTGTAATCCAATTGCATAGCAATTACTGATTACATCTCTTGCTGGGGATCATTGCCATTTGTCTGAAATGGACCTTGCTTTTATCTAAGTTTTCATCTGATCGAAGGCTGTTCTGTAGGGGATAGTCCTCACATTTCCCTCAGAACTTGTGAAAATGTTTTTTGGAGAAAGACACTGGGCAGCATGTGTTCTGCTGCTCTATTCAATGCACTGGCTGCTCTATGGCTTCTGTGTGAAGCTTAAGAGTCAATCTAAAGCAATGAAATATGTGGCAGTTTATTCAACAAAGTTGACTGAATCCTTCCAGCAGAACCACAGATGGATTAACAGTGTGAGGTTATTGATCCAAGTCTTTCCTTGACTGCTATGTCAAAGCTGCTTTTGTTTAGATGTTGAAGTCACTGCTGCCAGGTCCTCTCTGGTACCCTCAATACCTGTAAAAAGAAGCTGTCTTCTGAGAAGCTCATCTGTTTTCCAAACCTACCTGAGAAGGAAAAAGAAAAAACTGCTGATGGACATAAGTTTGCAGTTATTTCTTTTCTTTGCTCGCTGTTTACTTTGTAGTTAGTTGGATTTGTGATGTAAGGGATACAAGCACTATAGTAAGCAGAGATAGCAAATGGCTTTCTCCTGTTCTTGAATTATTTGGCCAGTCTGTGCATTCCGCATAAGATCTTTCTTGACTAGGATGCTTTGGGGAAAATTTAGAGGACAAAATTGACTTTCAATTAGGGCATGACTGGGTTCCATCCCTGGGACTTGGTTCAATTATCAGTTATGTCTCAGATTTTCTTTGCAACACTGGGAAGGCAATGTGCAAGGAAGTCATGTAGCTTAAATCATGTGGCAGTAGGAAGATCCTGGGAAGACAGAAGCAGCTATGCTTCCTCTGTGGTGACGGACATACTTCACGTTTCTGTACAACTCCAATGCTGCTCTTCCTTGTGTTTTGAACTATTACAGCCCATGTGATCGAAGGGCATGTCTTGGGAATTCTCAGCGTTCTTCTCAGACTGTGGTCCTAAAAGGCAATAGCAGTTGTTCTCAGCTGACAAAACAGCCACAGAAATAACAGAAGGAAGAGCTTGTCACAGATTTTAATCAAGTGTCTCATAAGGTAGCTCCTTTACTGTCTTTGAACACTGCAGAATTGGAAATGCTAAACATTTTTTAAAATGTCAGCCACAGAGAACTGGTGGGACCATGCTGAGGGAATCCAAGTGCATGTTGGTTCCAGAGGATTTACTGAAAGCTTTGACAATATCTAGGTAAGAGACCTGCTGCCAGGGCAGCAGTACCCATTGGGACCCATTGGGACACAAGCCTGTCTACAGCATTAAAGAGAGTTATCTTAGCACTCAGATTTTAAGAGGAAAGATGAGACATGTCTTATCCACATTTTTTTTATGCACTAAGCACTATGGAAAGCATCATAATGAATTATCAAAACAGAATTACCAGTCTGCAACTGTAAGAATGAAACTTTCTGAAGAATTGCTGTGGGTTTCTGCAGCAGCGTTGAAATCTACTGTAGCACACATCATTGAGATGCAGAAGGTTGGTTTGTCCTTCAGCTTTGTGAGGATCAGAATTACACAAATTGAGGGTTCTTTGAACATGGTGTCAGTAATTTGCCATTGCAGCTGAGACGAGATGATACAGCCTTGCACATGGATGAAATCAACCTAAAATTAGCTGGATTAGTGAAATGATTGCATTTAGACAAAATTAGCAACTGGTACAAGGGCACTGCATCTGAAATGCCTGTTGGCAAGGTCAAATCAAGGCAGATTCTTCCTTCAAATTATTAAATCTTTACTCTAAACCCAGATAGTTATATTCTTACAACTAAAGTTTCCTGTTGGCTGGCTAGCAGTTTCAGTAGACATTTACCCACTGTGGATTTTGAGTGGCTGTGTGACTCCTGGCATTTGTCGACTTCCCATCTGCTCATGTTTTACAGTGTAAGAATGTGAGATGGGCAGAGTTTAGAGACAGTCCTCTTATTTTTTTTCAGGAGTCTGTATTTCAGCAAAGTTTAGAGGAGACCAAACGTTAATCGTTGTTGTTTTGGTTGTGGTCTTCTTGTTTGTGGTTGGGTTTCTGTTTGGTTTCTGGGTTTTGTTTGTTTATTTAAGAATGCTGTGGGTTCTTAAATACACTGAAGACACACTTGGCCTAGAGAGTCCCCACACAGAAAACAATGAAAGAGGGAGGGTGCAGGGGAAGATGTCCTACTTATCTGTGCTGTTTACTCACAGAATCACAGGACAGTCAAGGTTGGAAGGGACCTCTGGGCCCATCTGGCCCAACCCCAGCTCAAGCAGGGGATCTGCAGCACGTTGCCCAGGTTTAATGTGTGGCTTCAAGTAAGTAGATTCAGTTCATTGTCTCATTTCCAGATCTGTCACTGCCCGTGCTTACAAAATAGAGATGACATAAAATGTTTCAAGATCTATAGATGAAATATGCTAAGAAAAAGGTAAAAGCATTACTGTAATGTAATGGACTTATCTTCGAAGTGCTGTCCATCCTAAATAAAATCGTAAGAGATGAACTTCTCTGCAGAGTCATTATCCTGGACCTGACATGGCCCAAAGCTGCTGGAGTTCAAGGAGCATTTGGACAACACTCTTAATAAATGCAGTTTGGATTTTGGGTGGTCCTGTGTGAAGCCAGGAGTTGGACTCAGTAATTCTTGCATGTCCTTTCCTGTTTGGGATTGTGAGATGATGGCTTGGTCATCAAACTGAGCCCAAAGTAAGTCTGTTGGTGCTCCCAATATTGGCACCAGCATGCAAAAATCCCTTTGCTTCCCCAGCTTGGAGCCCAGCCTCTCTTACTATTGCAGCACCAGGCAGCCATCTGACTTCCTGTCCCCCTGCATCATCTTCTGCCAACACAGTTGCTCTGTCTTTTGGGATCCTGTCAGTGCTTTGAGAGTAGAGCTAACATGGAAAAGCTTGGAAGAGCAGAAGAAGCTTAATGCTGCTGAGATGAGCGGAGTGCCTCTGCCTGTTTTTTCGTCAAACATCAGAGCTTGTTTTGCCTTTGGTGCCTGTAAATTTCATGAGGGGCTTGGAAGTATCTCTCAGGCAGATTTTATACGTGCTGGGTTTATGCTTGTGGCCACCATAAGACACTAACAGGAATAAAATGTGACTTGGACCAAAGTACTTGTTTGCTGAGCAGTTTATAGCATAAAAAAATGCCTTTAAAATTGCCTTTAAATTGTGGAATTTTGTGAGTTTGGCAGCTGCCTATGCTGCTTTCCTTCTATCTTATGGTTTCTCTAAGAGAAGCCGTAATTCTTAACACCACGTGTGTCTTGATGTAAGGGCAGAGCCAAGGCTGCCTGTAGCTCTTGTTTCATTGGGTGGACTGGGCTTTTTTTTTGGCACTTGGATAAGAATTGCATTTAACTAATGAACTCTTCAGTCAATACTATGAAAATTGATATTGGTGCATTTAAAATAGATCCAGGGCTGAATGTTACAGCTCGTTCAGCATTCGTTCAGCATTTAGTACATCCAGTGAAATGCATAGCAAAACTCCAGCTGATTGCTTTGGATATTGAAGGTAAGAGTAAGTTCGTTACGTGTGCGCATGGTCCTGTAAGTACTCCTCATTCCACTGCCTCCAAGCCTTGCCCTGCATGAGTAGCAGGACACTATATGAGTTGGGTCCTAACAGAGATGTATCTCAGCATCTTTCTAGTGTTTTGTGGCAGAAGATGACCTGGAGCAAATTCAATTTGACTTGATTTTGAATAAATGCAACATAAACTGAGTTCGTCTTTGGCTTCTCTAGTGGCCACACTCATGCTGCTGTTACCAGTGTTAATTTAGAGCTGAAGAGGAAAGGTGAGGTCTTCAAAGAAGGAAAAAACCAACCCAGCACTTTATCAGAATCAAGAAATGGAAACTGGTCAGCAACTTCATTGCTTTGATTTGAAGCCTGCTGGCATGAGGAGCTGTGTGCCCAGGGTCTGGACTATTGGGTCTCAGTGCTCTTGTCTCTTCTTGCAGGGAGTTGGACTCTGATCCTTATGGGCTCCTTCCAACTCAGGATGTTCTGTGATTCTGTGAAGTGTTCCCTAGCGGATGGGACCTTGTGATCTAAATACCTGAAAGACCTACAGACTAATGTCACCTTTCTTACAGAGTTCTGCCTTAGTAAGAGAATCACGTGAATTGTAATTGCTCTATTTTTAGGTATCATGTTGATAGAGTTTTATATAAAACTAACTGTGCTTTGCCTCAGCTTTGTCACTTGAATTATACTGAAATTGGTGAGGGTCAAAAGTGGCTTTTTTTTAGGTTTGTGGTGGACTTAGAGAAGCTCATTTTATACATTCACAAAATGGCCTGAGTTGCATAGTTTGACCTTTAATCTACTCTGTCTAATTACATATACTTTGCTTCTGTTCTATTTCATCTGCTGACACAATCAAGCACAGTCCACAATTTCTATAAATGAGCTTGTGTGCAGCATGCCATGGGATGTAAGAATTACAGACGGTACTGCATATTTTGAAATTTAGAGTGCAATACATGGGATTCAACACAATAAAAACAGTTTTTCATATTAATGCACAGCAGTAAAATTTTTGCCATGTTCTATTTATCTCTTCACACTCCCCTCCTCACATCCGTAAATAATTCTTAGCTCTCTGCAGAACCTTGAAGTAACCAATTAGTTTTCCCTTTAATAAGAAAATAAATTGGTACGTAAGTCATGTTGCCATTCTGTAGGCACACTTTGCTGAGGATCTGGTGCCCCAGTGCTTTTCCACAGTTAGGACTTACGCCTGAGAACAATTGGACTCCATACATCTGTCCGAAAAGCCAGCCTGAGCCCAGTGTGAGTGATGGTAACTGATGTAACCAAGATTTAGTCCATGAACTTGTAACAAACCACTGCTCTCCATTGATACCCCACTGACACTGCTTTGTGCTACTTCGCTGGTTTCAATCCACTTCAAGGGAGTGAAGAGACAAATGGCTTTTAATTGCCCTGGGGGTTTTGAGTCATGGAATCATAGAATCACTGAGGTTGGAAAAGACCTCCAAGATCATCCAGTCCAACTGGCCACCTACCACCACTGTTTCCCACTGAACCATGTCCTTCAGTGCAACATGAGCATGCTTTTGATTTTTAACCTCCTTTTTGAGTCCAGGACACTTTCTGTCTCTCTCCCCTGACAACATGACATTTTGATGAATGGCTTAGATATTTTCAGCTTAATAATATCTTCACTTTTATTTTTTAACTGGCAAAGCTTTTTATAGTTCCGCAGCTACCATACACAAAGCTCGGCTGTAAACTAAGCAGACTTGGTTCTGAAAAGAAAATAGCACCAACACCAAAGCTTTCTGTAAATCAGACCTTTCTGGTTTGCTTCCCTTTGCAGCTTTTGTTTGCACATGTTGAGAAAGGGTCGATGTTCTATGGAACCGACACAGATTTTCAGTGAATTTCTGTATTCTGTATAAAAGGTCAGCATTTTTTTTCTGTGTCCAGTTTATAAAGTGATAAGTCTGTTTTGTAATATGTCCGTATGGATTAACTCTGTTCAGCCTCATAAAGCACGCAGTTAGGGCTGTACTGTGTTTTGCAACAGAGGAAGAAGTTGGTTATTTCACATACAGCAGTGTTCTGGACAAGGCATCTTGAACTTTAACTCTTTGGCTTGGTAAATGGATTTGTCGTTTCCCCAAGTGGTTACATTCATTACGGAAGTTATTAAGCTCTGTTTAATCTTCATTTCTAGGGTTTGATGTTAAACCTACGGATAATCTTAAATATGGTTAGCTGCAAATGAAATGGTACAAAATCTTGTCGGTTTTGAAAGTGTCTGCTTTATTAGGGCTTCTATTTTCGAGATGGTCTAAGCAAAGGCAGGGGCTGGAGGGAGGGGCATGTTTGTCAGTAGGCCAGCTGATTTAGATGGAAGGGAGAAGAATGTGAACAAAGGGATTTTGATGTTCATAACCCCTCTTTTAGCAACTCTTATTTTTTCATATCCCCCAACCAGATCAGATCAGTTCGTTCAATTTAAAGACGAAAAACCTCAACCAAACAGGAAAAAAATCCACTTTTTTTCTGGTGAGCCATTTCCTACCCTAGAGGTAACTAGATGTGTTCATGTTGCCATTTGTGTCTGTAGCTAATTGCTGACACAAAACCACATCTTCTCTAAATCAGATCTTCATATCGCAGTTGTTGGAGGGACAAGGGCCCTTTCTTTTCCTTTTCATGAAGGTGTCTAAACCTGGCCATAAAATGAGCCAAATGACAACAGCTGCTAGCTACAGTACTAAGTCTGAATCCTGTGAAAAGCTAAATATAATCTAAAAATGTATAAGCTCTTCCCTACAGGAATGAATTCAGCAGAGTTGTAGAACAGTTGCTGGAGAATTGCTTTTGGCATTGGAAAGTCAACAAACAGTTCATGTTGGTTGCCTCAGAACTTATGAGGAAGATGAGCTTGGACAGATGAAGCAAAGATAAAGAGTATCACAAAGTGAAATCTCCAATTATGAGAAATACTCATAGTTCCACCAGAGTAATTTGACAGTTTCGGTGGTTTCTGGGTGAGAGATGGGGATTTTGCATAAGGATCTGAACATGTATGAGGTGATCAGGACATGAAGAAGAAGAATTGAAAACTCTTCCCTCTGTCTCTAGAGGAGAGCTTGGCTTGATGGGTAAAAGTGATGGGAAGCAATGAATGGGAGATCAACCATGTGTTCCACATAGATGTGTCTACAAAAGTCTTCCAAAGCAGAAGTTAATGCTGATCCCGGTGCTGATGGCTTGCTTTCTGCAGAGTCTGCTACTTTATACTCACTAGGGATTTTGCTGACATTGGCATCTTACACGCTTCTCAAGTACACCATGTTCAAACACAAACTCGGTTGCTCAAAGAATAATAAAAGTGGTGGGAGTATTTTTTGCCTTTAAGTTTGGAGCATTTTCACTGCACGTACCAGTGGGACTCGTTTTTCATTTCACATGTGCAACCCTTAAGTTTGGTACACTGCCTAGGTTGTGATGTGCAGTGGTATTTATTAGAGGGAGATGTGTGTGACATGCCTTTCACTTTGTGTGCTGATGCCAGCAGCTTTTACAAGCTTATATCCAGGGAAAAAAAATGTTTGGTATGGCGCAGAGGTCTCCCTGAACACTGCTGTTTGGCTTTCAAAAGGCAGTGTTGGCTTAACCCATTGGGGGGCTTTCCACTGGTTTGTCAGCTTTGCATCCAGCCTTGCTAAAATTGAGGAATGGGACATTACTTGGTCATGGAAGGATGAGATTAAAGATGGTGTGGTGTGAAATTCCACTTTGTGATACTCTCTATCTTTGCTTCATCTGTCCAAGCTCATCTTCGTTTTGAGCTCTGGAGCAACCAACATGAAGTGTTCTGTTGACTTCCCAATGCCAAAAGCAATTTTCCAGCTTGCAGGCAAGGAATGCTGGACTTTCTCTCAAGAGGTGCTGGACAAAAAACAAGTGCACTAAGTGAGACACCATAGTGAGCTCGGGTTTGCCCTGCAGAGTCCTTGCAGCATCTTCATAAAACTTACCCAAGTGCCTTTGAATTACGACCTTCCAAATGTCCATTGGTCAAGGGTAACTGGAATTTTGAAACCAGAATGAATGCATGGCTGATACTGGAGCTGGGCTGCACTCCCTAAAGGCAAGTAGGTGTTTTGGGTTTAATGTGCTATAACTTCAAATACAGTTAACTAAATCATTTGTCATATAAATAGAAAAGAAGCGATGCAAAGGTGCTGGAAAGGAGCAGCTAGAGTCTGGCTGCTGCTGGAAAATACCTCTGGTGTGTTGGCCACTTATTAAGAGCTAATTGCATTTTAAAGATAAGCCTTAATGGATTTGGCAGTGAGAGTGCAACTGTAATCAGATCTCGTTGTTTTGTACCAGTGCCTTTCAGGTTGCTGTGCAAGGTCAAACGTCCCATTGACTGGCAGCTGTACTGCTCTGCTTGTAGGAGAGTAACTGGCATTTGGTGGAGTTGCAAAATGAGTTTCCCACTGAAGCCAAATATAAAAAGTATATGAGAATCCAGCAGTTTCACTACCTGCAAAGCTGAAAACCCTTGTGGCATTTATTAGGATTTCCAGCAGGGAAAAAGGGATATTAATCTTGTTTGACTTAGAGAACCGTAATATTTGCACTGCAATTTGTAATGCAGAGCAAAATTGTTCAAGCAGTGTTTCCCGAGGAATAGCAAATTCAGTAAAGTGGGTGCTTTTAGCCTTTTATTTTTGTCAGAGGAGTAAAACAGTTCACAGGACCCTGATATTCAACAGCGTTGGTGAAGGGAAGAAGAGCAGCGAGTGTGGTTACAAATTAAAGAAGCAAGGAGTAGCTGAAACCTTTCATGTCTTTCTCAGTGTCTTTGTTTGGCATCACTGTTATTTAATCTCTGAGCTGTGCCACTGGATCGTGCATGCTTGTGGGAGGCATAAACCTCAGTCTTGTTGATAAATCAGTCACTTGGTCAGTCCTCTGCAGGTTTTCATTTTCCTAGTGTTACCAGACTGCGCTGAGGTCTGAGCTGATTGCAATGAATGCTGATCTGGAGCCCAAACCAGATCTACCTGAAGTCCTGTGAGCCCCTGCTCTTTCACCTACTTGGTAATTTTGGGATCTCAGTAATTTCAGCCTAGAGGAAATTCTTCGTGCCTCTTAAATAAAGTCTTAAAAATTAGACAGCATAATTTAGATGTTAGGAAGAAATTCTTTACTTGGTGGTGAGGCCCAGGCACTGCTGCCCATAGAGCTGTGGTGCCCCATCCCTGGAGGTGCTCAAGGCCAGGTTGGATGGGGCAGCCTGAGCTGGTGGGGGGCAACCAGCCCACAGCGTGGAATTAGAATTGTGTGGGCTTTAA
>JAOWBP010053724.1:0-10715 GCA_028571105.1 Tragopan temminckii
TCTAAATTTAATGTAGTTTGCTGTTTAGGGTCAGAGATCAGCAGCTGCAATATGGGAAGAGGCAATAAATAGAAGCGATATCCATTTTTCTACTGTTCATTTTACAGACCCTGTCCTTCATTTGCAGTCAGGTACCCAACTGCTTGATCTGAGAGGAAATCCGATCTGTTGGTGTACTGCTTTTCTGAAGACCCCCATGTATGTAGTTAGATTAAAATTTAGCTCATTAAAATTATGAATGACGTTTCAGCTCTATAATCACAACATATTCACTTGTCCCATTATATCCCTATGTTTTATAAGGCAGAGTTTGCTAAATCAGCAGATTTGCTCTATAATGTTTATTGTTATATTTCACTTTATTATAGCTGTATGCATTCTATATAATTCTATAGTTTATTATTAACTTGGTTCAAATTTCTTTGGTTGTTGATTTTTCTCTGTTTATAATCCAAAGAATATTTTGCTAGATTTGCACATTTCTCCATTTTAAATTTAAATAAATATTAAAAAATGAAATGAGTATCAATTTACAAATTAACAAATGGAAATAAAGTTAAAAAAAAAAAAGTCATTTGTAGGACTCCATCCTCATTGATGCTCTCTATCTGGTTTTGTTTCACTATTGAGCAAGGTTTAGAATTAATAACTGCATTTTCTACATTTTTATGTTTGATTTTTAAGAAGGACATTGTCAACTACATTTTTTAAGTTTCAAATGCTTTGAGTTTTAGTCTCTATTGTTTGTAGCACTCTCGTAGATGCTTGGAAATAAATTTTCTTTCCCTGCTGGTTTTGTCCTTTTTCATTTGATTATTTTTCCCTTTCCCAGTGAATATGCAATTATGATTGTGCTTTATTAAGTTAGTCTTGCTAATCTCAGCCAACACTACCTCTGAAATGCTGGGAATTATATTCATTAGGTATCATCTGCAGCACCCCAATGAACGGTGTATTTTGGCACAGATACAGAACATCTATTTGTGTTAAACTTCACAGCAGTGGTCACTGGAGTCTCATGCTCATAATGTGAGTGTAAAAATCTGCCCAGCACAGCAGTACTGGGTTAGCCCCAACACAAATTGGAGAAGAATGTGAGCTGGGCTATAGTTTGTGCCAGCGCTACCCAACACCTGAGGAACCTGGGAAAGGATTTTTTACCTGCAGGAGCTGCTTTGGGGCAGTCTCTTTCACTCCCTGATTGAGCTCCAAATTCCTGGAAGGCAACAGAAAGATTCATTATAACTTCACTGGGTTTGAAGGCAAACCATAATTAATAGGAAGATCATCACAGCTCTGAAGCAGGTAAGTTAAGGGATCCTAGCAAGTGCAGGTGATGCTTCAGCCATTTTTTCCCTCTTGTACATTCTGCTTGCAGCATCATATATGGATGGAAGAGTAGGGGAGACAAGAAAATTCTTCCAAATACTTTCAGTGAATGGAATATGTGTATGTGCTCTTGCTGGCAAAAATACTCACCTCCTTGTCTAGCTGCTTGTCACCTGGAAATCTTTCATCCGAGGAAGGTTGTTGTGTCCCCTTTCTCTCATATATCCACACTGTAAACATACACACTTATTCTCATCACTAGCAAAAAGCAATTAGGTATGCTGGTTCAGTGCTGGTTGCTAAGGGAACTCTCAAAACCTAAACTGATAGGGGAGGGAAGGGTTTGTTTGGGGTTTTTAAGTTGTCTCTGTCATGTTGTTGCCAATATGTCAAGCAGGTTTTGATACCATGTCAAAGGGTACAAGCTTGTAAGCTTGACACCAACATTTACATTGTGCACGATCATACCTCAGAAACTGATACGACCACGGATGAGAAAAGATTTTAAATAATTTACATGTTTTCTTGGCTCCACACTGTTGACTGACAAAATAAAATGCTCAGTTTTACTATGCTGTTGCTGATAAGCCTACTGAAACAGTGAAGAATGGAACTTTAAATCTGTCTCACAAAGAGACAACCTTAGCTTCCTGGGACCCGAAAGCCTGCAATTCTTTCATGCCTTACCTATCCCCAGCAGAATTCTTAGTTGTGTTTTGTTTTAATTGAAAACTGCAGTAAATAAAAATCTTTGCAAATTTCCATATTGATGAGGAGGTGGTAAAGAGGTACTGTACTCAGAGATGAACAGTTGGCACCAGAGTCACATTCTGCATTAAAACAACAACAATAATAAATTGCTTGCATAAGGCAATCAAAGAGCTCGATAATATTAGTTAGTTAGCTGCTAGTCTCTTGAGTTTTTCTACAATTATCTGTACTATTATCTGTAATATCTGATGGACTTCTTGATGCCTTAATCCAACACAGAGAACAGCCTGGCTTTTGGATCTGCTCTGGGTGATGTTTTCAGCTTGTGCAGGTGGCCAACTAGTCATTAACCTCAGGATTTGATAGGGAAACTTTCAAATCCATCCCTGGTTCAGCTTGTCCCACCATGTACACCCAAGTCACAAGAATAACAATTTTAACCAACTTGGACCTTCTCTCAAGTGAAATTCATAGTCATCTGAAAAATGTGTCTCTTGTAGTTCTGCACAAAATCCCGGGGCTTGTCTGTATTTTTTTTTTTTTACTTCCTCCCTTAGTAACTTCAAACCTCCTTCTGAAGTTAGCTCTTTACTCCTCGTCTGCCTTCTCATATCATAGGGAGTACAAAAGCTGTGACTTCATGCTCAAAGAGCAGCTGTGTTATTTGCACAGTGGATTTTGCCAGTGTCCAAAATTCATCTCCAGTGCATAAGTGGTGGGTTATACATGCCAGGGGCTCTGTAGTAGATTCAGCAGCATATATGGAGCATTTCATGTTTCTCCTTGGAAAGAAAGAGAATGCATACAACCTATTTCCAGGTCAAAAATATGCCCTTCCAGACTTTCTGTTCAAGCTAAATCACACTGTATAAATAATTATATATTAACTGAGAAAGGGAATTGAACCTGATTCTGAATTTACACTGATGCTCTTGTGATTTGTTTAACTGCTAAGCTCAAAAAACAATTATATATTTTATATATAAATTCATATACATAATATATAAAATCACAGAACAAAGATAGATACAGATATTTATCTTCCATTTAGTTCACTTTCAGTAGCTTGTAACTGCATCAAGAACAGCAATATCACACCTAACACCTGCCAAACTGTTGGGTAAAGAACTCCACGCCTCTGTGGGAAATATGCTTTGGTAAGGCAACATCATCGCTGGTACTCATGAGGTATAAAATATCTCCTACCTGTCCTGGTTTCCACTGAAACAGCATTAATAGCACATCTATGCCTTGGTTGCTGCTGGATGATGGAAGCACAATGATCCCGGGGGGTCCTTAACAGTTTGGGATATTCTATGATCTGTGATTATATGGTGAAAAAAGCTTTAGACTTTTTATGACTGCTTTAGACTGAAGTTAATGATCTTCCTTCCATTCTTTACCTCTCTTATTTTCTCTCCTCTATTAACAAGTGAAAAACATGCCTATTTTAACTGGCCAAATCCACATAGGTTGTAAAAGAAAACAAAAGCAGTAGCAACTAAAGAAAACTTTCACATGAAGAAAGGTCTGGACAGCACTAACTTATTCCATGACTACTTTGGCCAATTTGGCAAACTTTTTCCAGCTCTGGCACTAATAGATCGTGTGGACTTATTTATCATTCATCTCACAGAGCTGCCTTTAAACACAGAGAGCTTCTGTAGTATTCTTTGAGATATATAGAAATTCTAAGGGGGGTGGTGGTGGTGGTGATTTTAGAGTCATGACATATTCATTTCCTCTACTACAAAACTTGCTTTCCATGTTCGCATGCTGTGCTGAGTGCCCTATCACTGGGTGGTAAGGAAGAATTTTTCATGGAGTAATAAACTCCCTGGAGCTTGATAAGATGGCTTTAGGAAGCCCCATTGTTCCCCCACCACTGCAGAAAGTCCCTTCCAGGAGGCTGCTCAACCTGCCACAGCCCAAGTTGTATTTTCCTTCTTATTAGCGTACTGAAGAAAGTCATCATTAATCAAATACAAGCACATTTAGCAAAGTTCAATGTGTATGAAAAATTTATGTCAACCTTTAGGCTCTATGACAGCCCCAAGGCTTCACTTAATAAGTTCTATAATGACTTACTGTTAATGGCTGATTCACATTATCTCTTTGAGGTCTATGGGGCCTTTCAGTAACATTTTCTATTATTGATTATGGAACTGTTGCACATCATCCAGGCATAGAAGCAAAAATGTTGTTTATATTCTTTGCTTTCTAAAATGGAAATGTGGATGCATTAAACTATAAAAACTCATACAACATAATTTTATCTCTTTCGTGTTATGTGGCTCTAGTATAGCACAACAGTAAATGAAAGAGCGTAGCTATTTGTGGAGGAGTGGCTGAAAATTACTAGAAGTTTGACATGTCTTATCCACTGATTTGGAAGAAAACTACTCTTCAAAAGCCACCATCATCCAACCATCAGTCACCCTTCCTAACAGTCACAGAAGAGGTCAAAGACAGAATGGCTGACTGCCTCAGGTTCTGCAGAATTGGTCACTACTGAATCACACTTAAGCTCCAACATTTAATTTCTTTCAGAATCTTACGTGGAAAAAAAATACATTTCAAGGGAAAGGTTTTTGACAACGATGTACCACCTATTTCTGTGGCTTTACACAATGATCCAGCAAACTCTTTTTACTAAACACAATTTCTCAAGATTACTCAGTGCTTATAATTGTGTTATTATTTTTTAAAGCCTAGATCCTATATGCGCTTACTATTTAGCACAATGTTTACTACTGTGAATAAATGGTAGCAGTCATAATAGTAAGTATAATGAGGTAACACTACTGTAATCTAAGTGCTCCCACACTACTGGAAGCTAATATCTCGCACTGTGTTGGAACATCATTAAATGAAAGAACACGAGCACTTTATGTGCTTACACATACTGCTACTGCACTATAGACCCTGCTCTGAAGTGCCCCGTGTCATGTAAAATTCCTTTCATGGAGAAAAATTCCTCCAATAACACCTAAGCATCTCAGTATGAACAGATAAAATAGCATATTTTTTCATCATGGCCACCTAAAGAGAACTGATTGCATGTTTCATTCATGTAAGCAACAATACACAACTGTAGTAAGGAGGAAAAAACAGAAGAGGAAAATAAATAAAGCCATTTTTTGAAAAAGCAGGAAGAAAGCAGAAGAAATTCATTGCATTGAGAGACACTATAAATTGCCAGCCAGGTCAGCACCTACTATCAAGCCACTACAACATGTAGGTCAAAATGGAAGGTGCATGTCTTTCTTGCTCCCACCCCCTCCTCCCTTCACACTTAGAAATTTAAACTCGCTCCAAATGCTGAGACACAAGGTCAGAAGCCATCTTACTGAACACACAACACATCAGCACTGAGAGAATAGATATTAGGCATTTTTTTGGTGTGATTGCATTAGGTAGTACAACTATCTAGTGGGTAGATCTAGTGAGTAGAATAAATACATGGCATGGTTTTGCATTACCTACTCAGGTTTGTGATACTGGACCAGCTGCTCCATGGTGGAAGTGGCTGAGCACAGTCAGAAATCTGCTGGCTGCTTTGCAAGTGAGATCACAGTGTAAACAAGCTACTTATCACCAAACTCTTTAAAGAATTAAAAGCTGTGCATAACCCTGAATATTCCAAGGAGACTATTGCTGGGAAACTGCTCTCAGCCATAGCGGGTAATCAGAAACTTTGCAAGCAATCTTTGCTATTAGCACCGTTTCAAAATAAAGAGGGCAAAATGTCTGCATGGTAATAATAGAGACTTCAGTTTTAATGAGACTTGGGAAAAAGAAAGGCTAGATTTTCTGAAAGTTTATTTGCCCTTGGTGGGTTATGAGGTAATGCAGAAGTCCCTGCTTTTTTTTTTTTTTTTGGCACGGAGGTCAAGAAGGAGTTGGACTAATAAAAGAACATTAGACTCCCAGTGCACCTATGGAGTTCAGAACCTAAACTAACCGTCTCAGCACAGCACGTAGAGCAACATGACAGCAATTCATTGCAGAAATGTCCCTTTCCCATCACATATACAGAGGTGAGCCAAATTTCAGCAACAGTCAGCTGTTCTGTTTATTTGGCATTGAGGAGGTTACTGTAATAATCTGTCTCCTAGAGCCCAGACTATGTCCTTTCTTGTGACCTCCTCAAAAGCCTCAGGCGTTATCATTCTTTGCTATCAGTTTGCGTTGGCTGCAGAAGTCCAAGTGCAAAGTTTATGAGCTATTCCTGGGTGTTACTAACTTCAGTAGTCACAGATAGACGAGCAATTCAGGGCTTCCCACCTGGCACTGGGGGTACAGCATCATGCAGGGCAGATGCTTCAGGCAGCACCATCTGGCCATGGTGTGGCTGTACCAGCAGCACAGCTGGATCTGCCTATCAGCGATGTGCTGGGACCAACTGCACAAAAAACCTCCAACCCAAAGCCACTTTCCAGTCTGGGGAGCTGAGAAGCATTTCTAGGATGGCAGACTGCATGTAAAGCACAGGCAGCAGAAGAGGTACTCAAACAAGGCAGCAGGGGAAGAAAAGGAGTTTCACCCTAAGCCATCCTCTTCTCCCTGCATTTTACTATCTGTCTTAGAAGCTCTTTTAGGGAGGAAAGGACTAAAGATTCAGGAAAAAAAAAAAAAAAAAGCAAACTGTGGCAGCTTGGTACACGGTAATGAAGAGAAACTACAAGACAAGCAATCTGAGCACCTATTAAGGTATCAAAGGGACTTTGTTCTCAATGCTCTCCTCAGTCTCTGTTCTCCAGCTACCACTTAGCCACAGTGGAGACCCGACACCAAGGCACAGATATGGGAGACAAGGCAGCGTGGGGAAGAGGTTTGCTTTGCATCATCCGTGCCAGAAAAGAAATGGTCTGTACTGGGGTCCAGCAGCTGTGAACACCTCCATTCAGGATGACCAACAGAGCAACATTTTGAAGGCTCTAGACCACCGCTGACTTCAAATATAACCTTGTAGCCCTTAAAAGCCCCTTCTCACATCACTCCACTGATCTTTAAAAACAGTGGCAGAAAATGTTCACAGGCTCTTGGCTGGGCTCCTTTCCTTTTGTGTTGTGGTCAGGTCTGCCATTGGTTCAGTCAGTCTGTGTTGTCACAGCTGTGGGGGGCCAGGGCAGAGCATTTATATAAAGCATGATAAATCCTTTAGTGCTCAGATCATGAAAACTTCCTCATTCACAGTTGAACAGCAGTGAAGTGGGGTGTCCACCAGGTAAAAGATTGTTGGACTTAATGGACCAAATTCAGAGTTAACTATCTGCCAGAGAATTTTCGTTTCTCTCTCTCTCTATCAGAAAGTTCAGAATTAACCACTGTCCATCATTTTGAATCCTGACATCATTTAAACTCAGACAACTTCACTGCCTGAGTCGCTTTATTGGACGTGAATTTCTGACAGATGAGCTCCTCACCTCTTTGCACAGTTCTGCATGCTTATATTATCCCCACTCCCTTTCTGCTGCTCACTGGGGAAAGGTCACATACACAATTTGGTCTCTGGTTTTGGTTGTTTATGTTTGTTTGTTTTTTCCTGAAATATGCTATTGTCTTTATTGATGATTTCTAGATTACATTTAAAATGTATTCTGCTTGCCACTCTGTGTACTCCATTACTAACTTTGCCACCTGCAAACTCAGAACTCAGTATATTACTCTCCATTAAGAAAATTTATGATACAGGTTAAATTTGTTTTAATTAAAGATCACTGTTGTCATTGAGGAGCATAATGTCACTCTCACCAGTTTAATGAATAAACAGGCTAAATACTAAATCAGTGCTCACTTCTGCAGGCTCTCCTGGCTCATATGCAGGTGCTACGAGCATAGAGATTGCCTGAAGAACAAGGGCAAAGATTGCACAGTTTAGAGGTCAAAAGACCAAAAGAAGGCCAGAGGAATCACTTGTTACACTAGGGGAGAAGGTGGCCATATACAGATTTAATGCAGAATAGTTTCACCCTGCTGAAGAAAACCTCACAGAAGGTTTTAAGGGGCTGCCAGTGCATATTATTCAACTTTCATTATCTCTCCTAAGAACAAGCCAGAGAATTCAATTTGGATTCTTACTGCAACTGTAAACTGCAGCCCATCTGCCTTCCATCCCAAACAATGGATGGGCCAACATTTATGCCAAAAAATTTGTCCTAGGATTTGAAGGTTTAAATAGCAGTTACCTAAAAAAATCTGGTGCAGCTCCCCTCTCTCAGAAATGCATTTTAGAAGAGCATTTTGTGTTCAGACTTCTTACGACTGTGTTTGAACACTGCTTGAAATGATTCAGGAGTTTTGCTTGACAAACGGTTGCTGTGATCCAAGGCCCATATGGCTTGTTTTGGAGTGTGTAAAGGTCACTGCTTCTGTTAATACAACTAGTACAAATACTTCCCTGCCATCTGACGATATTCCTCCTTATTCAGATTGGCAGCCATTTCCCCCCCACAATCTGGAATTTCCTTTCAACGTGGGTTGTTGAAGTGGAGATGATAACAGTTTTAAAATCAAAGGTTGAATGCTTCTGTTGAGTTATACTTGGAACCAACCATGTTCCGTGCAGTGAGAACATCCCATATGGAAAGGACATATGTGTTGGATACAATAATACATAAATAGTGGATGTAATTTTACATAACCCTTATATTCTTATAACTGTCACATATACTTCTGTAATGAGACAGGTGAAATAGATGACTTTGATACTGATATTTAAGTCCATATGTTGAAAGCTTACACAATGAACAGGCGGTTTTAAAGACAGATTTAGCTGCTCAACTCTTCAAATGCTTTCACTAACAAGACACCTTTGGCAATCTCATTGAAATGTCTTAACAAAATAACACCATAGACAGCACCGTAACTCCATACTATGAGAGCTACTCCTAAGACACACACGCATTCATAAATTGCCAAACAAACTATTTAGACTGCTTTTTTTCTTGGATTTCTTTTCTTTGAAGTTAACTTTTTGAAGAAGTAGAGTCAATGAAAAGTTTCAGTTAAAAAAAATTCAGAGCCGAGATTAAAGAATACTGACAGCAGTTTGGATAGGAAGTTTCAGCACGGCTATGATATGGAGCAGGGATGTGAAAACTGGCAACATGGATAACCATGCCGTCACTGATTTACACATTGCTCTCTCTAAGAAAACCCATCCAAATGTAGAAAACATATAAGCTTTGGAGGGGAAAAAAAAATAAATCTCAGTTTGCAGTTGCTCAGAAAAGACCTGTTAGTACTTGGCAGCTAAATTCCCTAAAGAGTCTAGGCAACAAATGTGCCCATCCATGCTGTGCCCTACTCAGGCTCTGCATCAGCCCCCACCAGCAAGGTGAGCACAGAGCTGCTGCCATGAAATAAGACAGGATGGGAATGGGCTCACTATTATTCAACACAATGACGTTTATATTTATTTTAGAGGAGTTTAAACAAGTTTTCCTGACTTGGGAAATCACAGACATTTTGTGAACATGCATTGCTCAATTTCAGAAGCCAGAAAAAAGGAATAAAGTTACTTTGTGAGACCCTCTTCTTACGCTTGTTTTTTGGGGAGGAGGTCTGGAAAATACGTTATTCTCATAACAAATGCTCCTTGGAGATTAGCCATCTCCCAGCTGAAGCACCTCACAGTTTGTGGCCATGCAGTTATTACAGTCACAGTAAGTACTGGAATTGTAGCTGCCTTTTTCAGCAGCACTTCCACGGCCAACAAGCCCTATAAAAGTAACCCGCATGCTTATTATATGCTTTTCATATCTCTGATTAAAAATTAGCTGAGTGTTTTAACTGAGCTGTGTGCCAATAATATATAAAAGAAGCATTTTAAAGACTTCAAAGTCGTGTTGGTGCCTAGCGCAGGCTTCAAAAGAACACTAAATCTGCATTGCCCTTTTTTTTTTTTCAAAGCATTTCCCAAGTTTCTCCTTGTAAGAAGATCTGTGCTCCATCAACCTATCTGAAAGTTTCCCTCTTCTTGTGGAACTAAGCAATTTTTTGTTTGCTTGTTTGTTCCTTTCCTATCTAAATAATTGAAAATGCTGTGAGTCAAACTGGGTGGAAAAAAATCCTACAGTGAATTTCAATGGCCAGAGCCAGGCTATTAAAGAATAGATTAACACTGCAGAAGAGGAATATTTTAACCAGCATGACAACTGCAAAGTGAAATCTAGCTTGCTGCACTCTGCTGAGGAGCAAGAATGCGCCCTCTTTCACAAATCAACAAATTTGCAGCTTAACAGCCCTGCAAAACAAAATCCCCTGACCTCATGTGCACTTGCAAGCCAAGGCACCCAGCAGAGATTTAATTTCTGTTTTTGCTAGACCTTAGTATTAATTATTGTTGATATAATGAGGCTTTTACATTAGATTATTGAGGGTTTTCATACCCACCCAAAATGAAAGGACAAATTTCCATACGTTTCCTGTAGAAACCATTGGGAGAATACTACACTTATACATCTCTGGTGCTCATCCAACCTTCTAAACCATTTAACTAGTAGATTCTGAATTATCTGTTTAATAACTTAATATTTCATTAAATTCTAGATATTTTAATGAGTTAAAATGATAAAGTAATAAGAAAATAAACTAAATAAAAACATTTTCTGGCACCTAAACAAATTGGTTGCAGTGTTTTACTCACTGTGATAGCAGCCATTCTTATC
>JAOWBP010053725.1:0-10713 GCA_028571105.1 Tragopan temminckii
CATACAAATAGCTCGAGTGCCTGCATTTATGTCACCAGTCAAGGGGCTTGCCAAGGGAGGCTGTAATCCAATCAGCAGAAGCTTTAAAGGGATGTCTGCAGAGTAATTAAAAAGGGATTTTTTTTTTTTTTTAAACTGTAGTCATTACGTTTCGTTTTGTTTCATATTTGAAAAGAAGTTTGATCCGAATCGAGAGGACAAAGATGCACGTGTCGTAAAATACACGCGAAGAGATCAGGATGTTAAGAAGATCTCGGTTGTTGTGTGGAAAGCGAATATGACCCCCAGGGATTAGTTTGCTGGTGCTGGTTTGGAGATTAACTCTAAATCACTGCTTAAGGACTAATAGGACTAATAGGAATTCTTGGAAACACCAGGGAAAAACCTTATAGACCAGGCTGTGGAAATGGCTTTCCAAAACAGTAAGACCTTTTAAAGTTTAACTTAATCTATAACGTTCATGTTTTTGTTTTTCCTAATGTTTTGTGGTACGCGCTGACTGCTTTAGCTTTGAAACTCTTGCTTAAAATAAGCGTTGTTGTCGGGTTGGAGGGTGAAGTTGGTGTGTTTGTTTGCCGTTCGCGGAGCAGTGGCCGAAGGGGTATTTTTAGACC
Source organism: Tragopan temminckii (assembly GCA_028571105.1). NCBI lineage: Eukaryota > Metazoa > Chordata > Aves > Galliformes > Phasianidae > Tragopan > Tragopan temminckii. The sequence continues at coordinate 615 of JAOWBP010053725.1, forward strand.
CGATTGTTGGTTTGAAGCAGCGCTCGCGGTGGTTTCCTGAGCGAAGTGAATGGAAAGTCGCGTAGCGCCGTGAATGGGATTGGGGACGGACTGGGCTCGCCGAGCCCGAGTTTTGCAAACCCGCTGTGAAAGTTCTCTGCTGGGCAATCGTATGCGCCTGAGACGCATTCATAACAAAGGGAGAGTGCAAGCGTAGGCAAATAAGGAGCTGCAGGAAGTTCTCTGCTCCGTGTTGTAAAGGGAACGGGGAAAACCTCTTTCCACCGCAGAAGGCATATTTTGGACTTGCTGTGTCAATGCAAGAATGTAGTTTTTGCATGATGTAATGGTATGCAAATGCTCCCAGGGAGAGGGAGCTGCTCCATTAACCCTTTGCGGCATCCGCCCTCCTCCCCCAAGACTTAACTTTCCTTACCTCTGTTTTTCTAAAACACGAATCTGCTTCTCAGCCGATGCCCCGTACCCCGGTGTCTGGCTGTTTGAGCTCGGCTGGCGGCGGTGCTTGTGTGAACGTGGGCTGCCTGATGCTGGCGTGCTGGGAGGGCCTGCTGGGTTAAGGCTTTGTGTTGCTCCCACGGATGGACGTCTTGCTGTGCCACGCAGAGGCTGGGTGCAGTGCTCCTCTCACCTGAGCAACGTGAGCCAAGGCCTGGGGAACACTTCCTTAAAAAAATAGAAGTTCCCTCTTGCGTTCAAACTTGGAAAAGTTACTAAGAAATACCAAGGGCGAAGGGTAGGCCTCCTTCAGTTACTCAGCATCCGTTCACATTCCTGCACAGTTCGGTACTGACGGGCAAGTGGGCAGCGCTTCACAGCTGGTTTCTTACAGTGTCAGAGACCCAACTTTGTCAGCTCAGCCTTTTGATAAGGAAAGCAAAAGTGAGCGGGATGGTTCAAAGTACAGAAGATAACTTTAGCTTGCTTAAGCAATTGGGCAAAAGTCATCCCTTGTATGACTTCATTGGTTTTATGTCAACGCGCAGATTTGCCTCTTATATTTGCCCCCAATAAAATTATTTTCTCAGGCCCGTTCAGAGGGTGGATAATTGACAGTCTGCACGGAAGGAGCCTTAGGGAAAGTGGGCTTGATGGGATTGCTTACTTGTTGGCAAGCACAGGAGGGTGTTATAAATTAGTAAGCGTACAAACATTTATGAGACAAGCAGCTGCTGATTTCAACTTGGCTTTTCTTCTGGCAGGTGAGGATGCAATGACAGGTGACACGGACAAATATCTCGGACCCCAGGATCTAAAAGAGTTGGGCGATGATTCTTTGCCTGCTGAAGGCTACATGGGCTTTAGCCTGGGAGCCCGCTCTGCCAGGTATTGTATTTGCTGTTCCTTGTCTTTGTGTGTCACCACAGTTACAAGTTCTTACCAACCAAGCACTCTCTTTCACACAAACCTAGAGTCTATTTTGAAATGAAGCAGACGGGGTGTATTTCCGTGTTATGATAATACTGTGCCTTTAAAACATACGTTCATTGCTGTTTTATTTCACAATCTTTATTCATGTTGGCTTCTTATGGCAATGATACAGAAAACTAACTTCATTTTTTCTGGCATCTACTCGTTTTCTGAGCATCCTCAAGGCCACTCCTCACTGCAAGTTTCCTACTGGTCTAGAAACTGATGTAACATTACCACCAATAGTTGAGTTCTTCTCACTACTGACCCTCAGATTGGTGCTTATGTTTGAGTATTCCTTGATGGACTGATTTAGCCAAAGAATGTAAATGCCAGAAAAATTGAATTAAATCATTTTGCTGTTTTGGTGCTTTTATTTCTTTAAGGGTGCCAGTGAATAAGCAGACAGATAGTCAATATTAAAGAAAATTGGTCCCAGTATTTAAAGAAAGATAAGGTGAGGTGAACGCTAAATTTGATGTCAGGTTTCTTTTTACTAGAAACAGATCGTGTGTTGTGTAAAGCAGGCCAAAGTTTCCCTGAACCGGATAAAACATTGTAGAGTTAACATAACGTCTGACTACTGTTGATTCAAACTCACGTGTTTGTAGATCAACATTGTAGGTTTCTTCTTTGAATCTTGCTAGAGCCTGCACTATGCATTGCTCAAAACAAGTAAAGCTGTATGAAGAGAGATTACTTCCATAGCTGTGGATTTGCAGTGTGTTTACTGACAGTTGGATTGTACCGAAGCTAATAATTAAACCTCATATGCTGGAGCCCTGAGGTCTTTTTCCTGTACTGTAGTTTAAAGATCTGTTTTAAAAAGTGAGTTCATTGTCTAACAGTGAATGGCAACTCCCATAAGGTAAAGCCTGGATGTCTGCTCCTCAAATCTTGTTTGTTATGGTTGCATTAGAAATGCAAGCATGCCTTGCAAATTTGCTCTTTAGTAATACCCAGCCATGTTTTGCTTCACTTCCAATTTTTAGGTAAGTTAATAAGAATTTTTGTGATCATACATTCACAGAGAATGCCAAAATGCTTTTAAATAGTTCATCAGCTAGAACTGAAGGGAGAATCTGATGTACAGTTAATTAGCAAAGCTGATGTGCTGCTTTTAAATGTGAGCTGGCATGAACAAGGTCATCAGACAGCACTATCTGATGTGGTCAGTTTGTAAGGGATAGAGGAGATTGTGAGGCCTGTGTGCAGAGCTGGGCGCTCTGCTTTACAGGACACCTCCTCATTATGCTGCTCTTCATGCAGAGGTCTAAATTCTCACTCTGCAAATGGGAGAGCAGAAGTTCACAGTCAAAATCTGTTAGATAAACCTGAGAGTTTTCTTTGAGAGAAACCTAATATTTCCATGCTTCTGATTTTAGCAGTGCCATTATTATTTGTTGCTGCGTAACTCATGTTTTACATTGCACACATGTTATGCTCAGAGGAGACAAATGCAGTTGTTTTTTGTTCAGTAAGAAGTATTCTGAGAGTATACCTTACTACTGATTCTGAGTGTAACATTAAGAAATAAACACATTAAGTATATAAGCCATCCAACCATAACATCTTGCTTTTCCCGTCTGATTCTTTGCTTTCTATTTCTCCTGTTTCTTTTCCACTGTAAATTGCTTTAGTCCAAAAGTCAGGTAAGAAGGCATGGCATCGTGTTACATCCTTCTGCTGCTGCCATTGCTCATCTTCATTTTATTCAGCATTAGAAAATGACATGCTTTTCTTTTGGGGCAGGGGGTGGAGGGTGGGAAGAGTTTGCTCAGCCTTAGAGAATATCCGTTTGTTGTTCTAACAAATGTAACTTGATTTCATTATACCCTTTGTCATGTGAGAGTTTGCTTAATGTATGCCTACAGAATGTAATAAAGATCCTGGTTCTGCTTCCAGCACAAGGAGAAATGTGTGCCAAGGACTAGAAAAGTTCTATTAACAACTACCAAGTGCATGAAATGAGTTGTAGAGTTCTGAGTCTGAACAGTGTCGCTAGTTCAAAAGTGTAACATGTTGTTGGGTGTTGCTTTTTATTAATTCACGTTTTATACTACTTTATTTTTTGTCACGTAGTGAGCATGTCTAGGCCTGCAGCATGTTTTTAGCACATACCATAATGTATCTTCCAGGGCTAAGTGTAACACGCTTCAACGTTGATTTAATTGCAACGCATTCAGAACAATCATTACTAATTTCTGAATAACCTAACATGCACAAAACAATCCCCCAAATATTGGAATCCGTATTTAATCGTTAAGAAATATTTTTTTAATTTATTTCAAAATTCTTTTTTTTTTCCTAAGTGAGTAACTAGGGTGTTTACAACAAAGTCAAAGTGGTTCAGCCACGAAGAGAGAACGCCACCACATAAAACTTGCATTTAGTCGAACCTGACTCAGCAATCTGAGCCGTGTGGGCAGGCACTATAAACTACCCACAGATCCACTAGGGCCTGCCCTTATGTGTCTTGTTGCAGGATTAGGGCTTGAAGGCATTTGTCAAAATTCATCTAAATACTCAAATACACTTTTCTGGATTTATTCTTAAGCCATAGCATTGCTACCAAAGCAGTAAACGTCTGTTTCAATTTTGTTTATGTATATTTTAGGCAAGTAAATATTTAAATACAGTTAAGTACTTACTACTCCATTTTTCCCTTGTATTTATTTCATATAATATGTGTATTTTTCCATCTATCCCTGGAAGTTGCATGTATTAATTTATTTTTATTTTTTGTTCATCTCATTGTCATCTGCACTTTCTATGATAAATGGTAAATACAACAGCCTCCGCTCCTTCAGTTCGGATAGGTCCTACACGCTGAACAGAAGTTCTTATGCCCGAGACAGCATGATGATTGAAGAGCTGCTGGTACCAGCGAAGGATCAGGTACGTGCTGCCTCTCTGGCACCAGGTGTTCGTGCTCTATGTGTGTGTAGGGGATGATAATCTGCAGCCCTCAGCTTGCAGTGACTATCACTACTCATTTAACTGTTGAAAAAGGAGAAGAGCTCCAAGAAAGAAATCATAGGTTTGCCGTGTTGCGGCTTTGATTTTGCATTGGTGAGAGTATCTGTGAAATTAATGTTACGTGTATTTTCAGTGCCTTGTTAAGCTGAGAGCAATATATTTTACACTAAACAACCTTTGTCTGCACCATAGAGACCAGGAATTGGGTCTTGCCAATTCTGTCCTTATGGAGAAGACTTCAACCACTGTCCTTGTTTTTCCACCCTTGGGAAAAATTTGGCCTTGTAATGATTAAGCTATTATCCACTAACCAGTCTGTGTCTCTTCCAAACATTTATGCAGTGACTAATAAAAGAAACACAGAATCTTTTGACCTGATTACAGCGTGGGAAAGTATTTTGAAAAGCTAATGCTGGAGGTGATAGGGTGCTATATGCTTTGTTTTGTGAGCTCCTCAGCATTTGGTGGACTTGCTTGAGACTTTTAAATCCAGTTGGGTTACTCATGAGTTTCTTCATCACAGAAGCCAAAGATCTGCTAGGAAGCTGGATAAAAATCCACAGAAAAGTCTTTACTTAGGAATTTGAAGAACTGTGGCATGGAACTGTTACGTCCTAGAGAAGCATTAGATGGATTGTAACGGAATACAGGTTTTCTGCTAGCAATTTTGCAGGGTTCCATTCAGCAGCAGCAAGCATTCCTGCACAGGGGTTTATAGATGTAAGAATGCTTTCACAGGGGAAAGGGTCCATGGGGTGAGACTCCAGCTTTTTAAATCTTTCTTGTGTTAGTTCCAGCGTAGTGTAAATTGTCCAGTTTTACTGCAGCTTTTGCACACAGTTTTGTTAGTGTTCTGGCCATGGTATAAATTCTATTCTCTCTTTAGCAAGTAAGTGTACATAAGTCACTCCAAAAATAATGCCTCCTGTTTATTTCCATGGAACCTACAACAACTACAAAGAGCACAATAACATTATTTGGTAGAGCAGTTTTTCATTTGATAGAGCAAATTCTCAGCTACAGAACACTGTTTTTCAGCATAGTTACCACCATTACCTATGCATATTTGCCAGTGATGAACAAGAGCCTACATGCCACACATGTAAAAATCTGCACCAGTGGAGGTGAGCCACTGTTTTACAGTTGCTATGATGACATCATTGCTAAAATATTGCCCATACAGCCCATCTTTCATGGAACCCAAACAGATGAAAGTCAGAAAGTACCAAATCTGAGCTATATGGTGGATCTGATGGGATAGCCCAGCCAAGATTGGCAGTATGCGCCATGATCTTCAAACTGGGGTGGGGCCTGGCTTTCTCTTGTTGCAAGACAAGGGTTGTCTTCTTCTCTGGTCTGACTCAGAAAGTTCAAGCCCCCTGCCTTAGTCAGTGTTACAGTGTAGTGGTCAGAGTTGATTGTTTGTCCAGGTTCTAGGAAATCCAGAGGGATCACTTCTTTCCTATTGCAAAGGATAGTGAACATCACTCGCTGAGGGCTGCATCCTGAACTTTTTCTTCAATGGGGAATTCACCTGTTGCCACTCCATGGATTGCTGTTTTGAGTATGGCTTGTAGTGGTGACACTGCATCTTGTCACTGTTAATGATGTGGTCCAGGCAGCTGCCATCTTTAGACTCATATTGATTGACTAAGTCCTGACAAACTTGCATATGCTGTTCTTTCTGTACACGTTCATGGGACTCACCTGACACAGGATTTGCAATATTCCAGCTTTGCCACCATTATTTCCAATGTGTTGAAGCTGATATACAGCTCCGTATGCAGTTCCTTGATTGTAATCCACTGATCTGTGCATATGAGGTGACCGAGACACTCTTTCATTTTGTGATGTGACAGCTGTGCATGGTCATCTGGAGTATGGCTTGTCTTTCATGTTGCTGTCACCACCGCTGAAATGCACCACTCACCACCTCGCAGTGCTTACATGCGCTGTTTGGTCTCCATAAACGTTCAGGAAGCATCGATGAATGTGAATGTGCCATTTTGTCCACACAGAGGAATTCAATTCCACACCGTTGCTTCATATCACTTTGATGTCAAATGACTGCCTCTGGTGCCATCTGTCACACAGCAATAAAATGTGACAGAATATTGGTGGGAAGATTCATCTTCTACTGCCATCTCGCCAACATCTGCCTCTGATGTCGTTGGCCAACGTAATACAATAGGAGGCATTAACAACAGCCTTTGTATATTATTAGATTGTTACTTCCAAATGAAGTGCCATAAGCCGTCAATAACCTTGATGTATAACAGCCAGCTCAGTAATAGTATTTCAGGTCTGAGAACCTAAAATTCCTTTGACAATTCCTTCTCCTAAGTCTTCATTAAATCTTCCTGATGTGATGGACATAACACAGGAGAGGAAAGCCTTCCCTCCAGCCTGAGAACACGTTTTGTTTTAGCATTCTGGTTGTTTTTGTGATTACCATCAAAGTTGATGGTATTGATGGCAACTAGGGTGCATTTGATCAAATAACGAGGCTTACAAGAAACACTGTGCTAAATAACTCCTAAAGAACATTTTTCAAAGTGTGTATTGTTAACCTGCTTTTATTACAAAATACTACTTGACAATGAAAAGTGACTTCTCTGTGCATGGAGAGGTTGCAGCAACACCCCATTGCGTACAGCAGCTCAATTTAGAGCAAATGTCATACTCTGTAAAAATGCTTACGGACCTCCATGCTTTCTGGAGGATCTCTTGCAGTGGTGCCTCTCACTTAAAAGTATTAATGCTGAGCAGTAGAGTTCAGGCTGTTTTCTTCGCATTTGTAGTCTTCATATTTTTGTAATTCTAGTTTTTGTCCAGCACTGTTGTGCAATTATTGCAGTTCAACTCCGGTCCAAATCTGTAATACAAAATGAAGTCAGGCTGAATGCCTGTCTTAACAGTCTAATTTTGCATGTTATGTTAGTCTTAATTCTTTAGACAAACTTCAAGTTTCTTGTATCCAGGAGGAGAGCAGAAAATGGTGCAGGTGTCACTCGTAGTTCTAAGCTGTCTTGAGGTTTGTAAAACAATTCCCCTGAAAACAAACAACGATAAAACAATGAATTATCTTGAGAAAGGAGATACTGTTATCATTTTTTATACTATGGCTTTTGCCAGCCTTGAAGTCTTGACAAAAAATAAGTCTATTCTTGGAAATTTTGTTATTCTTCAAGAAAGTTGTCAGCCTAAACATATCAAAGGAAGTTGGATAAACTTTGTGGTGCTTTGGCTGAAGTGGGAAGAGTGCATCTGGGAGAGGGGGAATACTCCTGCCTCTGTTTTCCCTCCTTCTCCTGCCTCTGTTCATCCCTCCTTTTGCACATCTGGGTTTCCAAGTAAGCCCTGCTTTGACAGTGAAAAGGAAGAAAAACAATCATGTTCCATCTATGAAAGTCATAGGAACAAAGTTCATTGTGGGTCAAAACCCTTATCTTAAAAGACCAGCTGGAAGTTCATATGTGTTAACACTGTGTTTTGGGGTATTGCATAGCTTAGAAGAAGTAGTGAGCCATTACCTATTTGTGTAAATGGCTTCTCTTCTGTTGTAAAGCATGTAGATATCTGCAGCAGCTGATATTACCACAAATAAAAGGATATTAAAGCTGGACAACTGTCAACTTGCTGCTAAGGTGGAATCAGAAGATCCCATGACCGCTTCTTCACCAGACCACTGGGAGACTTGGAAGTCTAAAACGAGTCACATGAGGAAGACTTAGGACTGTTTTTTGCTGATACTGGCTGCCATCATGAGGGGTTGGGTGTTTGAGAGGATTTTCTAAGAACTGCCAAAGAAGTCAAGACAGTCTTCATTGTTTGAACTTGGTTCTTTATTGCTGACTCTTCAACAGGGAAGGCTGAGTCCGGGCCATACTGTGCCTCATAACCTGGCTAGAGCAAAGTTAAAAATCTGTGTGTCCTAGTGCGTTACCATGGATGCAGTAACTCAGACCAAATCTGAGCGACATCCTCCATGGAATAATTTACATCAGCCACAGGCAGGATGAATCAGGCTGTCCATTGCATAGCAGCTTGCTGAATCTCTTCTGTCTGGATAAATTCATCTGGGAGGAAGCATAAATTCTTCCGTTTGCTGAACTCTGATATTACACAGCCTGGATATTCAGTTATGCAACCAGCAGGATCCTTGACAACAGAACTGTCAGCATTTCAGTACATGTGTTTGCATCTGACAACACGCCCCCTACCAATGCATATTTAATCTCCCTCAGTCCAGGTAGGGAATGTTTTGCCCTGACCAAACCCAGGACAAACCTTGTGGTTTGGTATCACAGATGATGTACTGTCTTCTGGACAGCTCATACTGCACTGGAAGATTTCTTTGCCTGCCTGGAAAATCTAACACCTCAGCAGGTTGACGGAATGAGATCAGCAGATGTGTGCTGTGTGTAAGATGCGTTTGTCCAGCCATTAGCTTTTATTAGTCTGTTTCTCTGCCAAAATTATTGGCTGCAGTTTTTGTGCTTTTGCTGGCTGTAAATATGCCCCAAAGATTTGCTTGAATGCAGTTTGTCAGAAAGGAATGCACCAAAGGAGTTCACCTCATATACAGACACTGTAGGAATAGGGCAAGGAGCCCTATGTGTACATGCAAGTAAACTTATGGCAACTTAGGTGGGTATAGCAGCGTCTCTATCTAGCTTAGATTGTTATAGAGAGGTGGAAATCATATGGCCCTACACTGCTGATGAATCTTTGGCAGTTTTCATCTGTTACAGCAAATACAATCCCAGGTTTTCTGTATGTGCTTTTGCATGCCTGGACCTCAGTGCAGTGACAGTTATAGCTCAGTGGACATCTGAATGACAGACACTAAATTGTTTTTTCCTCCATTTTAATGCATATCTTACAAAATCTATGTGGTGTGCTATTTTTTATTTATGCTTGTTTATCTAAATATTTCAGCTTCTAATACCACATCTGGATCCCACTCTGTTTGGTGTCAGAAAGTAATTGTGTACTCGGTATGAACTTTTACAAAGTTAGGTCACTTGGAACAGCAGAAATCCACAGTGGTGGTTTTTCTGTCTAAACTACAGGCTGTTCAAGACATGTGGAAGAGTCCCCCGTATTCTACTGGAAGGAGTTATAAAACTGTCTTCATTAAACTGAATTATAACACATTTTTCAAAGTAGTGCTAATTAAATTCAGTGCCGTTGTTTAATCACCATTGTTTTTGAACGGCATTCATTTTATCTGTTATGTCTGCTGGTGTATTTTGTGCTTAATGTGTGCCATGCTTAGCAGTGTGTTTGCCTGTTACTGTTGTCTGTGCTTGAACCATCAGGCCTCAAGTGCATATCTCACAGCACAAAGACTGGTAGAAGATCCTAATAAAAGAGCATAAGGTAGCAAAAGAAGGAGGCATTGAAAGCGTGTGCTACAGTGTTGGACAGATGATAAAATGAAGCTGTCCCCTGCAGATATTACTACTAATTGGCAGTAAATTATACTCTTGACAATTGTGGGAGTAAACCTGGGGTGTTTATTTAATTGCAAGAAATGTCCAAAGACTTTTCTGGAAACACCAGAGTATCACAGAATTAGAGAATGGCCTGGGTTGAAAAGAACCACAATGATCATCTAGTTTCAACCCCATTGCTATGTGCAGGGTCGCCAGCCACCAGACCAGGCTGCCCAGAGCCACATCCAGCCTGGCCTTGAATGCCTGCAGGG
>JAOWBP010053726.1:0-10708 GCA_028571105.1 Tragopan temminckii
GTCACGCGTAGCGCCCGGCCGCTGCGGGCTGAAGCGCGGGTAGAGGGAGGAAGGGCCGCGCAGGGCGGCGTTGTGCCGCTTCGGCTTTTCGGGTGCCGACAGCATAAATTGGAGCCTTTGAGCGTGTTGTGCTGGGTGGGCGTAGTTCCCGTTCCTGTCGATGGGTGATACTGTAGCGTGCCTAAGTACTGAGCCTTCAGCCGGGCTCGTTGAGAAGGCTTTCTCGAGGGTGTGATTTGTCTTGCCGCTAAGAATTATTGAAGATTGAAGTCGTTCTGAAAGTTTTTTGGTAGCGCGTTTTGGATGTACGTTTGCATTGTTCTCCAGGCTGCTGAGCGTCTCGGCTGTCTTCGGTGCTGGTAGTAACATCCTTGCTGCGATGGTCGGGCTAGTCCATCTCAGTGGCCTTTTCCAGCTTAAACTGTTCGATGATCCTGTGATAGAGAGACACAGTTACACTCTGGCTCAGGCTGCAGCACCTCGGTAACTACAAAGCAGTGTTCTCTGCTGCCCACCGATGTTCTTTACTCTACTTACAAACTAGATCTGTAGGAGAAGTTCCATGTGCAACTCAGGCTTTTTTTTTCCCCCTGGTTCGTGCATTCGTTCTTAGGCTGTGGTACTTGTCAGAATACTGCAGGGTGGTTTTTTGTATGTTGTGAGAGCAGACCTTGGAATAGAAATTTGTGCTCTCACTTGTGTGTTTTGCACTTTGTTTCTCCTTACGGTTGTAGAGTTAAGTGTTGTGAAGTGGATCCGGCTTTGCTGAGTGGTGTGAGTAAAGGATTGACAGTTGTCACCTGCATGCGGCCTAGCAATGTCAGCAATTGTATGGACGTGACACAGTCTGAGTAATATATGTACCTTCACCTTGAAAACCAGCAACTGTATTATAGTGCTAAGCTAAAGAGAACAAAACAATAAAACACGATTTCCTTTCACGATTCGAAGTTAGGTACATTATAAACTCATAAGAGAGAAGTGAGAGAAGAAATAATTTCTGTGGGATTCAGAAGCTGTTAGCTGCTTTTGTTGTACCTTGCTTGTATTGAAAGCGAGACTCTTGTGTGGTGTTCCCCACTTTGTTCAGAATTCGAATCACTGCTTCTAAAATACCCTTTCTTCTACCTTACTTGTTCCTCAAGTGCTTCTACATTAATAACTTCCATTTATTTTCTTCAAACTATTACCACAATTTGAGGATTGCTTCTGAGTTGTGAGGGAAGTAGGCATAAATGGAGGACTTGATTTGTAATTGGTTGCCTGTGCAGGAAATGTTTATTGTCCACGAGCAGAAGTGAACTCGAAGTCATTGAAGTCTGAGGTTTGGGTTTGTGGGTTTTTTTTTTTCATTTTTCTATGATAAAATTCTTGCAGAGGATTTGATTTAGTATTCAAAATGCTAATGGCAATTTTCCCCTACATAGTAACTATTTAAAAATAACTTACTGCTCTGCCTCTGTTACATACATTCAGCCGTGCGTGCTTCCAGAAGTGTAAGTCTTCTCTGCGACAGGCAGAATGACTGCAAAAGATGGATTCTGCTCCTCCTCATGTCAAACAACAGAGCTGCTTGCAACGTGACCGAATATTGTCTGCTCCCAGATGGCTGATGGTTCTGTTTTAATTTATAACCTGCGCTAATTTGAAGAAAATACAAGTGAACGTCATTACAGATTGAGACTGACGTGGCTGTCAGAAACGGGGTACATCTCAGCAGTTGGTGACTGTTGAGGCTGCTGTTGACTGTGCTGATTGTTGTTCTCAGCCGTTCTTTGGAAAGAGGAGGAAAAGAGAATTCGGCTGTTCTCTGATGTCTGCTTACTCTGTGCGGGACAAACTCTTTCAGTGTCAGATGTTGGTAGCTGGACACGCAGACCTGCAAGCCGGCTCTGTCCCTGTGTGCTCCCCTGACATAAATGACAAGTCGAAGTATATTGTTGCTACAGGGACTTCTGGTGCCACGCCTAAAAATAGAGTCTCTAGGAATTAAAACTGCTTCTCTTGAGAGGCTGATGTCCTCCTTGGTGACTGGGCTGCAGGCCTTTTGCCCTGCCAAGAGGTTTGTGTTGGACAGAAATGCTTTTGCATTTTGTTTGTTTTCTATGGGGATGAAAAAACAAACAAACAAAACCATACCAGCCTTTCTCTCTAGAAAGCAGAGGGAGAAAAAGGATCCCCTAACAAGGGAAAGAAAAAAAAAATACAATAAAATGAAATATCACCAAACCCTGGTAATGCTTTCATCTGCGTTTCACTGTGAGAAGATATTAAGCTTTGAGCTCCTTCTTAGTGAAAAGATTGAAGCTGTGGAATACTAAAATCAGTAGAGCAGTGGAACCTGCATTGATTACAATGTGTATGCGGATTGCTGTCATTGGTGTATTAAAAGAAGAAGATAAAAGATTCACAGCCAGAAGGCAGTTCAGTTATAGATCATGTCTTCGTGCTTCCGGAGATTCGGATGTGGTCTCTGGCCTTTGTGCTTCAGTTTCTGATGTCAATGTAATTGGTCTGATTTATCTGATGATCTGGGGATTGTTCTTCGGAGCCCAAGCTGCAGGAATTCCATGAGAAATACTTAGGCTTTTCACTCCCATCCCGTGCTTCTTTGGGATGCAACGCTGGATCTTCTAAGATCTGCCTCCTGAACGTGTGCGATCATTTTCTGCTGTTTAAGTCTGTTCCCTGTGTGGGCTCTGTAGGTGTATTCAAGACAGCCAGGGATCGGTTGCAACAGCTCAGGGTGTGATAATGAAAAAGAGTGTCATTGGTAAGGGGAAAGTGAAGTGAGCATTTAGTGTGAATCTTTGTCTTACCTGGTCGGGGTTGTTAAGTGAACACGGTCACTTCAGAGAGACCTGCAGACAAATGTGAGAACGGTTCTTGTGATTGCTGGCAAGTGTGCATTTCTGTGTGCTTGTTAGTAGTGGTCACTTGGCACTGGTAGGAGTCTGTCACACAAGTCTGTACCTAATTCCTGCTTAGGCATTTCAGTACTTGTGTGCTTCCAGTTTCAAGCTGAATGGTGGTATCCAAAGAACAAGAGTGACTCAACTACCAGTTTCCAGATGCAGTGCTAAGAAGGAGCCTTTTCTTTTGTCTTAAAGAAAAAAACCTAAAAAGCCTTCCCCCAGGCAAAGTAAAATTCCACAATATCAGGTGACTCTCTTCGTGTTCGTATGATATTTGATTTGTCAGATCCTTTTATTTACAAATGAAATAAGAAAACTGTGTGAACTGAGAGAGTGCTGCAGTTCCCAGGGAAGCTTGACCAGGAACACAGGAGGGAACCAGGATGTACCGTCTGAGGGACGCTGACCATCTGAAATGTTTCTGTAGTTTTTTTCTAGAGGAAATTGACATAGCGATGACTTCAGAGTCTCGTTTGCTAAAATATAGAATATTTGCTTGCTGGAGTCTTCAAGATGACTATAGAGGCCCTACCGGTACAGACCTCTGAATCCAAGTGCTTAATATAGAAAGTTATCTGTTCATTGTATGCATACACCAGTTCCTGCAGGGGAAACAGAGATTCTGAATTATCACCAGAAGCCCTCATGTTCCTGTTCCTCCGGCAGAAGAATTTAGAAAGAAAGAGATCCCGGGCCAGGAGGGTCATCTGTGGCAGCAAGTTGTCCTCAGATACCTTTTCATATTTATTTTTTGCATTTCTGTGTGGTGCAAGAAGAAAAGATTCACTTCCGCAGCTTGGAAGTCATGGACGGAGTTTGCACTTTGTGTAATCTCCTGGAAGATGCAGTTGGGATTCTCTGCCATCCATTTCTAGGCTTGAAATGCATGAAGGGCAGTAGCAGCAGTTCCGTCTGTTTCAAGATCACTGCAGTAATACTGCTCAAGTAATTTCCCTTCATTCGAGTCAATTCAAACCTTTGTATCATTTGTTTAATTACAAGATAAAAAAAATCTGATTACATTACAATTTTGCTAAGTATTTGACAATATCTTGCTTTTGAATATACTTGGACTTGAATGACAACACTAATCTGGGAAAAGTGCTCCTCAGTGAGATCATTCAATTGATTTATTGATCTGAAGGTCATTCATGAGAAGTCTTAAGTACTAGCAAAACCCAGCGAAACAGTAGGAGAATTGTCAGATTTGAGTTGTGTTTAATACCAGTGAAGATTGTAGACTACAGTGTGCTCCATTTGTCTGCTAGCTGAATCAACATGTGTCCCATATCCCCTTCCAACGTGCATCTTGCCAGCCTATCAAGATGCTGTTAAATGATACTTCCAGGCTCTGTGGAAACACATCTGCATTATATTCTGCAGAAGCTAAAATAAAAGATCAGTTCTTTTTCATAGGCTTTTAAAGGAGTTTTTACATTACTGTTTATTGCAGGGACCCAGAAGTGACAACAAACAGCAATGGACGTTTATGCTCTGTTGCCAGGCAAAACATAAAAATGTTTTTTTATTGACAGATCATTCGTATCTTGACTGATGGATTCATGGCTGCCATCACAGCAGTAGTGCTGGATGAGTGAAAATTTCAGAAGACTTTAAAGTCAGAAAAGAGAAATTTCCTTTCCCTGTGCAAATGGAATTTGAAAAAGGTCTTCTGCAGGCAGGAGGATGCATCTTCAAATGCTCCTAACTGACCTGAAAGGGAAGTGCTATGCTCTGCAGCGGGGATTTGAGCTTTGCTATACTGCATCTCGCAGGTAGCTGAGGTACTTGTGATGGATATGATAAGGCACTTTCCATCTGTGGTACTGTCTTTGGTCAAGACAGCTTTTGACATGCTTATGTGACGAAACCTTCAGCGCAGCTCCCAGTCATGTTGTATACTGTATTACACAAAACGTAGAGATAAATATGTTCTGGTTGAGATAACTGCTTTCTTCCATCAAATTCTGGACTTGAACTAAGCAGATAAATCTCTGTTTGACTCTTCAGTAATGGTAGTATGAAGAAGGTTTTTGCTTTGGATTGGCCAGTTTGTGAGTTTGTCTGTTTCCTCTTCTGAACATCATGATGTTCTATGATTTGTATACACTCTCTTGTGCTGCAATTGGTCCTTTCGAGCAGCCTGAGGTATTTTAGCTGGCTCTGTAGAACCCAAAGTCCTTAGTAATACAGTTTATAACAGTGTTTGCTATTGCGTTGGAATTGATCACTTGAGCTTAAGTGAAATGCAACATCTGGGTTTTCTTTAGACAGAGCATAAGAAAAAATGACCTAGAGTTTCACAGTAGTTGTTTCTCTTGAGGTCGTAATAGTGATTGTATTTGTTGAGTTTGTGTGTGTGTGTGGTATTATTTGGTCTTTCAGGTTTTCTTTCCAAATACTTTCAAATCTGGAAACAAAATTGTCCATCCTTGCTGCTATAAAGATTCTCTTAATTTTCTCTGAACTGTAGGACATCCTTAAAAAATGCTTCTTTAGGACATCTTGGAAGTGGAGATGAGGTTTATAACCAGGCAGACTCCAGGACAACTTCTGAGTGTCTCAAAGAATGCTAAGTCCTGTTACGAGATAGCAATCGCTTGTTGTCTCTTCGCCATGGCTCTGGAGCTGCTCACCAGTTCTTTGTTTTTAAATAAAAAATTTACACATGGATCACTTTGCTTTCCTGATGGTTCTTAACTGATGCCACAGTATTGCTTTCTGCCGTTAGGAAGCTGTCCTTTAAATAGTTAATGCTGCCTTAATTGCAGTGACCGCTCGCAGTCACCAGAGAAGCGCTTATTGCCAAGTGGACAATTGTAGAAAGAGCAGCTATTGCTCTTACTTCTTCCATTTGGGGCGTGTGTGGATGCCAATACTTGTAGCATCTTTTGGTTTCTGTGGAGTCAATTATTGGTTTTCATGCTGCCCGTTTCCTTTGCTGCCTTGTCTTTCGGAAGGCTGTCAAGATTTGCTGAAGACCCAGTGGATACTGCCAGTCAACAAATAGACATGAAGTCTGGTACATGCAAAATGTGTTTGAAGATTTGTCCATATATTAGGGCAATGGGCACTGTGCTGATAAGCTGGGTTTTTGGTTTTTTTTTTCCATTCTTTTGTTTTACTGCCTAAATGATAAGTGTAAAGGTTTGGAAATAACAACTCACAATGTACTGTGTAATTATAGTCATTGTGTTTCAGAAATTATTGGGGTATTTGCTAAAGCTATTCAGCAACTGTTTTACTGATTTTTCACTTGTTACTCTGAGGAGAAGGGAATTTGCTTGTCGGTTTGGTAGTCTTGAAAATGAGCGTCCTTCATGAAAATGCATATCTTGTGTCATGTGCTGGTTTCTGAAGGCTTGCATAGCGTGGTGTCTGCCGGGCAGTTCTTCTACCTGCTTTACAGTTCATGGGAGGAAAACTGTGTGGTCCATTGCACTTTCCTAACCTAAGTGAAGCAGGATCCTGCTGAGTATTTGGCAGCTCTAGAAGAAGAGTTTGATAAATGCTGCTGACTGTGCAGCAGGCTGTGGGGGCTGTCAGGAAAAACTGCATACAGAAAGGGTGAGCTGGGAGGGTGAAGGATGGCACTGAGAAATGTGGTGAAGTGGCTGGGTAATGATGGGAAGAGGGAAGCTGGACAGATGGCAGCAAAGGGAAGGTGGGGGAGACTTTATTGGAGATCCAGAAGGAATTGTGGATATTGTGGAAAATTCAGTTGACTTCTGCTGGATCCTGCATCCATGTTGTATTGGAAATGAGGGCACGCCATGCTGCTAGATAGACTTTCTTTTAATAGTGGATGTTTTTCTGTCCTGTTTTCTATAGCTTTGGTAAGTCAAAATTAATGCGTAGCATTTTGCAATAACTAAACACAGATTTCCTCTCTACTTAATAAAAAGAAGTCCCTAGTCTGAACTTCTGGAGGAACCTTTTTCCCACTCCGTATTGAAGGAGCCTGGCAGCCTTAAAGGATGAAGTTAGCTTTTGTGAATATCTCCCTACGGCAGCACAACTTAATATTTCAATGTGGTGACTACATAAGTTGAACTTCTTATGCTGCAAGTATTGTCTTAAATGTACAAGTTTCTTCAATTTTGCTGTATTTTCTGTAGAATTTGAGAAGGCATCCTGAAGAGTAGTTTCTCTTTTAAATATAATGGATCTGGTCTTTTCTACTTCAGCTTTGCTATGTGGAAGCAGTTATTTGGAGATGAACTCTTTGAGAATGCATTTAATTAATTTGAAGCCCTTGCAAGAATTTAGTGGAGTCGGGGCCCAGTGTACTGGATTCTGAACTGACTCATAATGACAGAATGAGATCTTGGAGTTGTGCTAGAAATGTGAAATACCAGCTGAATGCTCAGTGGTGGTCATGTAAGTAATTACTAGACAAGTCCTCAGAAAACAGGCTGAGAATACAAATCTGCAGTGCTTTCATTTGTCCAGTTTTGATACTTCCATCCTCTAAAGAGTGTAACTGAACTACAGAGTTAAGGTGTGCAGTGGCTTGTGTTTGCAACACAATCCAATAGCCCACAGGTATTCAACACGGGGAAAAAAAATGATAGGGAGTGGGAAGGTAAGGCTCTGAAAGAGGTATGCAAAATTTGGGATTTGTGAGAAATATATTTGGAATGAAATGTAGCTTGCAGTTTGTGACTGGAGGCATCGGAAGAAATGAGGAGATGCCTAGTTTAAAACAACTGCGAGAAATAGTAACACGTGCAATGGCTGCCTGCAGAAGATAGTAGTGAACTTAAAGCAGCACTGAACAAATTGATGGAAGAAAAAAAAAACAATCAAAGAACAAGATTCTGTTTCATCATATGAAACAGAAATGACTTTTGTCTCAGAAGGTCCCTGAGCAAAAATTACCCAGGGCTGAGTGTTACAGGAAGCGCTGATGTATACGTGCCCTTTCGTTAGCTGCTAAGCATTTGGTCTAGATCACTGTCTTGGATTTGGGGTTTGTGTATGGTTCCCTTAGCCTCTTCTCACACGTTGCATACTCCAGCTCCCCAGCCATCTTAGTGCCACTCTGCTGGACCCCTGCAAGTGCCTCAAGTGGGCACTCTGCTGGACCCCTGCAAGTGCCTCAAGCGGGCAGCCATAGCTGGACGTGAAATCCCGCACGTGGCTGTAAAATTGTCTAGCAGAAAAATCATATTTTTTTTCCCTGAACTTATCTGTGTGACTCCTGTGTGGAGAGTTTGTCGGTGTAAGGATGCGTTCTGACTCTTGCTCAGTCTTGTGCAATTAACAAATGTACAGTTAAAAGAGCGGCATGGGTAGGGTGGTATTTTACAGGTTTATAGTTAGAAAGATTATCATGGTGGAAAGAGACAATCGAAAATGAAATGCTCACCTGTGTCCTAGGCTTGCAGTAGAAAACTCCAAAAGGGGTGATCTCCAGAAAGAGATCCTTCCCCAGTGGCAGCCAGCCCTTAAATGTGGTCTAGGAGAGGTGCAGCCAGGCTCTACCCCTTCCAGTCACACAGCTGAATTGCCTTCACCTGCGCTCCCAGGGCTGACCCAGTCCTTGCCTCAGGTGATCAATCAGAGGTTCAGGCCATGATTCAACACTTCCCATACAAGCCTGTTGATCAGGATCACCAGGTTCTTTTCATAGGGCTGCCACCTTCTCTCGATCCATAACAGCTGTAAGACCTTGACATTG
The DNA here is from genome assembly GCA_028571105.1 of Tragopan temminckii. Lineage (NCBI taxonomy): Eukaryota > Metazoa > Chordata > Aves > Galliformes > Phasianidae > Tragopan > Tragopan temminckii. The sequence continues at coordinate 8,599 of JAOWBP010053726.1, forward strand.
TTGAACTTCAGAAGGTTTGTGTCTAGCCATTTCTCTGGCCTCTTTGAGGTTTATATAAATGGTATCCCAGCCCTTTAATACGTCAGTTGCTTTTTGTTACCTCCCTCCTCTTATTTGATGTCACCCACAGTCTTGCTGAATGTGCGTTCTGTCCCATTCTCCAGGTCTCTGATGGAGATAGCAAGCCCTATCAGCCTTTTCTGAATGTCATCCGTAACTGCCAGTTACGTGTTGAGTTATTAACCACCAACTTTGGGCCAAACAGTCCAGCCAGTTTTTTCACTCACCTTGTTTTAGTCCATCCATCTGCTTTTGAGAATTCACTGCTTCTACCAGCTTGGTATTTTGGAAGTGCCTTTTAATTTGGGGGTTTGAATGAGGAAAGGGGTTTAAAAAAAAGAAGAAAAAAAAAAAAGAAAAAGCCCCCTGTAAACTAGTTCCTGTCCATCAAACATGAGTTTGAAAAGAGCTGCAACTGGAGATGTATCATGGGCGAACTTGACTGAAATTTCTGAAAGACATCTTTCCTGAAAATCCATGAGGTTTTGTTGGAAGAAAAAACTGAAGAATGCACTGTTGCGTGTGATATGTTTCCAGGAGAACTGCGGGGACTGAAACTGTCACAGCTTGCCTGAGTTTCTACAAAGAAACGTAGACCGCTTTGTAACATCTTTCATAGTTGTTTCTTTGGTGTCATGGTACAAAATCCTGTGAGCGATTGCATTCTGTGTAGTGTATAAGGCAGCAAAAGCATTTAGGTAGACTGAGGTCTGAAACAACACGAGGAACGTGGGCACAAAGAGTTCTCCAGAGTCTTCCTGCTGATTCAGTCTTCTGCATTAGATCTGTGGAGGACAAAAGAACCCCGTGTCTGCGAGCTTAGTGGTTGAGAGTTGTGATCTGCTCTGATCTCAGTGGGTTTTTGTTTGTTCTGAAACTTTGTAAGTGTTAATGTTAGCTTCTTGTTAAGAGTTGCTTGATCAGGACACTTTTTGTTCACAACACGTGGCACTGTCCCGTGTTTTAGCCCAGGGAACACAGCTTCCTACACTACTTCAGCAATAATTATTCGAGCCAGCTATCATACAGTAAAACTGATACTGAAACAATTCAGTACTACTTGTTGGTGAAGGAAAATACAAACTATAAATTACGTCTTATTTTTGATTAACTAAATCCAATTCTGGCAAATAACAAAATTGCAAATTAAGTGAAGGCACTTTGCGGTGTGAAGCTTCGTATTTCTGCCTTCTTTAACAGTCTTGCCGTTTAAAGAGCAATTTTAGTTTTCTTCCCTATTTCAGCTCTGAATGTGGCTTTGATTTGTTCAGTCAGTTTGGTCTGCTATTTCAGCTGATGCGTCACATGGAGGTGTAAGTATATGGGGTGTCATTTAAAAGTGAAATTGGTGCTCGTGAAGGAAATGTAGGATCAAGCAGGTCCACTTCATTCATGCAAATTGCACTTGTTTACATCCAGCAGATTCCTTTCCACCTAAGGCTGAGGATGTTCTTGCTTTGCGAGAGAAGGGGCCATGGAACATCTCCACGATGGCAGCGGAGTGCTTTGCTGAGGTGATCCTTGGAGCAAATCCGGGGCTGCACTTCTGCCTTTGTACCAATCTCTTCCCTTCTCTTAGTTTTTTGGATTCTGTTGTTTTAAGTAGCTGGAGATGGTCAGATCTAAGGATAAAATGTTAAGAGGACAATTAAAACTTTTGGACTCCTGGAACTTTATTCACTTAGCTTCCCATTGTTGTAGGATTTTGAAAGAGTACTGAGATACCGTTATGTTTTAGTTTTAATTATAAATGGAAAAAGTGGTATCGGTGCACATAAAGTGTGTTGCTTTACTCAGCTGATGGGACCTCTACTTCTCTAGAAATACAGCTTTCTAATAATAACACAGGCCTGATTGCATTCATAGATAGAAATGATGGATATTAGTTTAGGTCTGATTGGTCTTGGATATTGGCATTATGGAATTAGTGCTATGATACATATGTTTGCTGCTCTCACTTTATAGCTATGGATAAGGCCTAATTAACTAACTTAGGAATTATTTGTTGGTTTTTGTTGTACATTGGGAGCTTCCTAGCATGAGAATTACT
>JAOWBP010053727.1:0-10704 GCA_028571105.1 Tragopan temminckii
TATTTTTTTAATAAAGTCTTCACATAGTAAAATGATACCAGCTGTGGCTGCTATTCTTGAATTCCAAAATGGAAGAAAAGAGGATATAACTAATTTAATATGACAAATAGACTTCAAACTAGGAGACCTTTATCTGCACAGATATATAAGGAGGCAAAAACTACAAAGTTTTGAATTACTGCCATTGCAGTCTAACTGTGATGTGAAATATTCTAGTTGTGGAAGCTACATTTTTGGCTGTGATGCATCCACGATTATGCACCTTTGTTTTGAAAAAAAAACTCCGTGACACATATTTATACCATACACAAAAGGTGATTTGATAGAATAGAACAAATTGAAGAAGGCTACAATAGTGATGACTGTACTTTGAGCTCTCCTGGGTCAACATCATAGAATCACTATCACCTCCCTCTCTTCCATGTCTGTTATCATAGCTTTCAGAAGGACATGCTCCATAATCTTCCCTGGCACAGTGGCGAGTCTGACAGGTTGTCCCTGGGTTATTCTTTTTACACTTCTAAAAAATGGGTGCCACACTGCCTTTTTTCCAGTCACCTGGGACTTCACCTTACTGACATAACTTTTCAAATATCATTGAGAGAGTCTTCGCAACTATATCAGCCAATACCCTCAGGACTCGGATTCATATCATCAGTCCCCATAGTATTTGAGCTTCCTCAACTAGTAAAAAACTTGATTTTTCTGCTTACAGAGGAAGGAACATTGCTTCACCAGTTGCTTACTTAAGACTCATCTTCACAAGGGGTTTGTGAAGAGTAGTTGCCAGTTAAGACTGTGGCAAGAAAGTCGTTGAGTACCTCAGCCTTCTCTTTGTTAGTTGTTACCAACTTGCTTGTATTACTCACTAGGGAGGTGTATACTTTCTTGGACTTTCCTTTTCTGACTCATGTACCTGTAGAATCCAAAATCAAGGAATTCTACATTGAATAAGAAAATCAACAGTGCTAAAAATTTATTTCTAAGGCCACATACTCTAAGTAGAAGATTTCTTAACTCATGGACTGTAAAAATTCAAGGTTAAGGGAATTGCAGTCTTGCAACATTTATAGTTACACAAATGAGACAAGATAAATGTACTTCACAATTAACCTACAACAAACTGTAGGTATTGCAGAGATAAAGTACATTATCTAACTTTTCCTGTAAATTTATATGTAAATTTGTAAAGTCATACCTCTCTCACAGGAGGTTTAAAATTATAGAACTGTACTTTCAAAACAACATGCAGAATACTGTAATGAGAAAATTGCACAGGCTTGATAGTTGTGTTAAACGAATTGCTTTTATCAGTGTGAAAAGTAAAAGAATTGAGCAGTTGCTTGAAATTTGCAGTGATAACAAGAATCCTGGAGGTGTTCAGGAAACGTTTAGATGTTGTAATAAGGGACATGGTTTATTGGAGAAACATTGGTCATAGGTGGAATTCATAATCTTGGAAGTCTCTTCCAACCTTGGTGATTCTATGATTCTATAATTAACGTGTTCCTTTACATTTTAAAATAAATATATGTGAAGTTAAATAGTTTTGGGTTGGTTTTTTTTTTCTTTTTTTCTTTTTTTCTTTTTTCTTTTTTCTTTTTTTCTTTTTTTTCTTTTTTCTTTTTCTTTTTCTCTTTTTTTTTTTAATTCTGATTCAGGAAATTTAAGTTATATTTTATACTTAAAAAGTGTTCCCTGGAAAATGGCTCAATTAAGATGGGAGATGTGTTTAGAAGAGTTCCTCAGTTTATCTGAGAAAAACAAAGGTCACAGAATTTTTGTTATGGTATGTTTTATAGTAAGTGCAATGGTATGAAAACACTGAGGTCGTTCAGATGGCAAAATTCGAAAATAGAGTAATTATTCAATAAGATAATATTTTGGTTTGGTTTTGTTTTTTGTTTCTTATCCATATGTGATTTTTTTTTTTGCAGTCAGTTTCAGTTCAAGATTAATATCTTAATTCTCGTACGTATGAAAGCTAAGTATGCAAGCTGACTATGATCAAAGTGCTTGCAGTCAATAAAGACAATAGGCCTGGAGAAACTCAGCTTACATACAGTAGTATACTGTAAGAGGCTGTTTCTGCACCTTTGTCTCAAAGCTTGGTGTTAGACAACTTCAACAGATAGACAAGTCCAGGCAAGTCGTGGACAAGTCCAAGGCAGTTTTGGACAAGACTAAGAAATCTTTTGTCTGAAGACTTGCAGGCCAGGAGAAACCAGAGATAAGCTGCTGCTAAATGGCCGATGAGCAGTCTTTTGTGGACACATCTCTGTTGTAGTAGGCGTTAACGAGGGCTCAGGATGTGACGTGGTAGGACTTCCCCTGCTCTGTGATGGAAATATGACGCACGTTTAAGGGGCGTAGACGAAGCAAGATGTGTACTTAAGGAGCTGTCGCGCTATAATAAAAGCCATTTGCTATATCCTCATATTGTTGTCTGTGTCGCAATGGCCCTAGCGAGAGTAGATCGCTAGCCCCCAGTGGAACGCGCCTCGGAAGCGGGGACAACAAATCTCAAGGGATTTAACCATCCAGAGGACTTGCATATCCTCAGGTGCTGCAGACTCTAACCAAATGCTGCTCTGACAGAATAGGATTAAAAAAGGCACCTACAACCAAGGAGGGGTGTGCCTGATGTCAGATGCCTTGTGGTGTGACAGGCCTGCTGCCTGATTCTCCTTGGCCTTCTACCTGATACCTGCCTGTATCTCCTGGACCTTTGCCTACTGTTTAGCTGCTTGCTGCCTGTTGGCTGCATTTCTGCTAATAAACATGAGTTTCAAGACTTGAGAAATGACTCTGGTCCTCATTCAGAGGATAATTGGCACAGTCTGCCTGTTTGTCTGCATCTAAACTGTCACTCATTAAAACAAAGTTACTACCTCTAAGCTGCCTTTGTAACTCTGCTAACTGCCCTTTTGTGACCCAGAATCATTAAATGAAATCTATAAGAAATCTATTTACAAGAGGACACACATATCACTGAAGTTGCTCTGAAAGTCTAGGGGCATAAGCTATGTCTAAGTCAACAAGTAGTTCGCATTAAAAATTCCATCACTAAGGTGACAGGACATTCAAGTATTTCCAGCCATGAAACGTAAAGTGAACTGACTGTACACACACATGCACACACACACGCGCGCACACACACACAAAAGCAACAAAAACCAACAAAGTAACACAGAGAACGAAATCATTTTTTTTCTAGTTTAGATCCAGGCTGCATTTTGGGATCTCTTCCATTAAATGTTCTAAATGCTAACTTTGATTCAGGACAGGAAAATGTTTGTAAATCTAAAAATGTCTTCAAAATGTTAATCTTTTCAAATACAATAAACATTCCAAATTAGTGTATTCTCCGCTTTTCAAGAAATATAAATAGTTAATTTGAAAAGACACTGGAACTACTGAGCAGTTTTCCAGTCCCTTCCTGAATTGCTGTTCTAAAGCAGCAGATCTTATATACTTACATAAACTGAATTATAACGAAGTTATGAGCATTCATCCTTCCATTCTCCAAACTTCCTTCATCACTACTCTTCAGGACTAATATCTAGAAGCTGAAATATTTATCATCTCTTTCATGTTACAGCCATCTGTTCCTTGAACGGATTTGTAATTTGTCGTCATTCATAAGAATAGGAAAATATACAACAATATATAAGCATGCATACTAATATAGATGTGGTTAGGCAGAACTTTTTATAAAAAATAAAATTTTATATATATAATGTGTATGTTTTTGTATGTAAGTAAATGAATGTGTGACTATGTGTGCGTGTTAGGTATTTCTACACTTCAGAGAGCAGATTAGGCTTCATTCTTTCTGTGTTCTGCAATTGTTTTACAGAAACAGATGTACATGCGGTTTGTTTACAGAAATATACTTCCACTGCACTGTTTCTGCTAAACCAACATTTTTAGGCATAGAATTTAAAGGAAAAATCTTAGCAATAAAATAAAAGGATGGTGTTAGTTTTTTCTTCTCCCATTCTCCATTTTTTATTTATAGTTCTTCACATTTAGCTGATTTAGTAAACATTATGTGACTATGACAAGTAGTCATCTTAGTATGTCATTAAGATTTAGTCACTAATCACTAAGATAAAATGTAAGTTTCATTAAATCCAAGATCAGCTTTGAGATTTCATCTTTCTTGATTGGTTGGAACTTTTAAAAAGTTTACGTAGGTGATGAAATTAGATTTAATTTATCCAGTTTTATATATCTCCCCATGCACATTTACAAATGAAGAATGGTGTTAAATGAATTACATAGATGAAGAAGAGATAAGTCCCTTAAGAAATTCCCTTTGATGTATATAATTAAGTGTCTTGTTAGTGATTCTCTTCTGCTAAAACAATATTTTCCCCTCATTTATTCTAATCAAGCAGATTGTCATGAGGTCATTATTTGGCTGTTCATCATTCTTTTAAGTTCTTTATAGGAAGCAAACACAAAGTGCCACAATTATTTCTGTCAAAGCAGAAAATATTGAAACCATTTAAAGTATTCTTTTTTTATTTCAATTCTTTCAGCACAAAAATCACAGAGCGAGTCAAGTGGTGACTAATTTGGAAAGTGAACTATCTGACACATATTAAAAAGAAAAAGAATATAATGTTATCTTCCTCTTCAGTAGCTACTTAGGAAAAAAACGACATGACTTCACAATCATGGTTTTTGGTGTGGGATTTTTTTTTTTTTTTTTTCCCTCTTTGATAAAAAATGGCTATTTTTGCTCCGTGAACAGCTCTACTGAACTCAGCTACACTATTTATATAATTAGTTCATTAAGTGAATTGTTGACTCTTAGCTTAATATCATAAGAACACTGAAAAGTTTTGTTAACAGTCATATAGAAGAAAAAGAAGATAAAGAGAGCTTCTCACCAGTGTCACACTGAGGTTTTTTTTTTATCATTATAGCTTTCTCTTTCATAAGGTGAGTGGAGAGGATAACAGTGAGTTTTCTATGTACATCAGGAGGGACACAATCGTGTTAATGACTGGTACGGGTGGTGTCATCCTCTTCACAAAGGAGTTATTCAGAACTGGAGCTAAAGCAGGACAGCAGCACAGTGCTCCATCACACATGCCAAGCCAATGTAACACAGATCAGGGCCAGGGATAGGCTGAGTAGATCATAGCTGGAGCCTCATATAAGGAGATAAGAGATAAGGGAGACTCATATTTATTGGGCTACAAGTAAAACAGGTCCTCCTGAAGACTACAAGAAGCAAATTTTATCAAGTTAGAGGAACTGATTTAGGAGACTAACAGTTAGATAGACTGATTCTTTTGAAAGTATTTAGTTCAGTGTGCAGCTGATAAGCAACCTGAAACTCCAAGATAAGGAATAGGAAACCAAGTTCAACTGAATACAATATTAAGATTTTCTTGTCTGATTATTTAAAGAGATTTCAAATAATTGATCTAGTTATTGTTGCTTATTCAGATTAATAATCTTCCTAATGTTGGAAATATCCAAATAATTTTGTCAGGACGGTATCTCTGATAAAAGCAGATTTTATTCGCGATTGCAATGGTGGGCGTCCCGCAAGCAGGAGCGCACCTATGGACACAACATGACAGTCTTTATACCCTGTTTCCCCTTTACTCATTCCCCTGCCTTGTTTCCCCACTGGCTGGATACTCCAGATTCACAATCTTATCAGAAGGTTTACATTTGTTAATTTATTTGTTATCTGGTGTCAGTCCTGTCGTCTCCAAGATGTCTCAACACTCTTCTTGTTCATATTGATATGGTGATTTTTCTTCAGAGTCTTTGTTAAACAAAGAGTGCGAAGGGGAAGTGCCTGATCTTCCTCAGTACCTTCTTCAAGTACTCCCTGAGGCATGTAACAAATTGTCCTTTTAATTTGTGCAGGATACTCCTGCAATGTGTGTGACATATATTTTCAGTGCTGGCTATACATAAGTTGTTACTAGCTTATATATATATATATATATGTCCTTTAATTCTCTATTCCTATAATTTATTCCATCTACCTAAGCTCTACAGAGATGTATATATATACATACATATTACTTTACTTATATACTGAGTATGTGTTGTTGGGGAAGATTTATCTAGGGAATTAGCAATGGAAACTTACAAGAGAGCCCCAATAAAGTAGAAGGGCCCCCTGAAAAGAACTATTAGTTCTAATAAAGGGCTCAAATGGTAGCAGAAGCCATGAAATTAACAAAATTCTTATTTTGTTCTGATGCAGAAACAACACTCAATTCCCACACTAATATATGCCTATCTTCAGTCCCTTGTTTTGTTTTGCTATTCTTGTTCCTTATCTTGGAACTTTTTGCTGCCTGCACCATTTAGCTCTACACATCATTACTCCATTGATGGTCAGTATATTGGTGTTCTTCAGCTCCATTTGAAGAGGAATGTTCTATCAGATCTCTCAGCAGAGCTCAATGACAGAAAATGATTAGATGGCAACATTAAGCAGATTATGGAATTCAAGCAACAAATTATTTGTTAGTAGAATATTTGTCATGCTGTATCAAGCTAATGGTCTATCATGCTCATATATTTACTCCTAGAATGATCAAAACTGTACATATGGAGAGTATAATTAGAAAAGGGCAAGGGCTTTTTTGGTGTCTAATATTTATTCAGCCTCCAGTTATTTGTAATTTGGGAAGTTTGGAGTCAGATGTATCACATCTATACATTCAATTCCACTGAGACAATTTCTGTTTTATGAAGTATACTGAGCTGCTCCCTAATTTTTCAGATATTTGTTAGTTACACTGATCAACTGCCTATGAAGACAGCTTTTCAATTTGCCAAGTGAAAAATCTGTAATCAAGAGGAGAGATGGGAAAAACACATTTTTAGTTAAAGGGAATTTATATTTTCCAACTCTTATTCACATAGAAAAACATTCTAATATTAGCAGTGGATTTGATCATAATGAAGTTAGATTTTGAGTGACTAAGTCTACTCTTCCTGAGAATCCTGAGGGATTGGAAAGATCATTCTTAAAAAGGAACAAATCATTTTGTAAATATTTGTTGCTTTAGGATGTGAAGTGAGAATTTTTAAAATTATTTCTCTTTCAAAATGTCAACTATACTGCTTATATCTCATCTTTTGATCTACCAATGTAAACATATTAACATTATCACAATGCAATCCTATTTTTGTTTCTGTGCTTATGTATTTTTCCCCCTTGGTTGAGTGAAATTTGTTATTAAAATAATTTGTAGAGTGAAAGGTTGTACAAGGTTTTTTGTTTGTTTTTAACTTGTAGGTGTAAATTTACAACTTGTCTGTGGCTGACGTTTCTGTTTCAGTGTTCTATTGAAAATGTATTTTAAAATTTTATTGACACTTATATTTTTAAACTACTGCATCTACTCTTACGTTTAACTAAGGTGATAGAATTTGTCTTACTTTGTGTTCCTAGTAGGTTTTCTAAATGACATTAAATGTTCAAGGAGATCTGAACTGCCACAAAAACACTATTAAAGATTACAGACAGAGAGGCAGCAGTTTATATGGAGCTTCAAAGCGAGAAAAAAAGCTGCTTTTGAAGCCATTCCATTCCAGATCATTGACTGCAATTTAGCAGTGCTTCCTAGATAGCTCTGCTGGTCTGGGGCATGACTTAATATCCATAGAGGTTAGTTGTAGTTTGCTCTGGAAACGTTGTATGAATTCTATTAGCAAACTTTGCTCCGGAAGAAAGCTTTAACTTTGTAACTGGGCACCTCTGATAAACTGCTAAGCAAATTCTGGTTACATTATAGCGCAGATGAAAGAGAAAAGATATATATATATATATTAAAACAAGCAGTAAAAAAAAAAAAAAAAAAAAAGAAAAAAGAAAAGACTGAATCTTTTGTAGTATAACTTTTGTTCACAGCTAGATTGTATTTCTTAACTATCCAAACTATTTGCTGTCTCTGCATTATTGATCTATCTTTAGAACATTAGACATGATCCTAACATGATAATAGACTGTGACTAAATCTTTCTTATTTTGCTAACCATAGAAACCAAGGTCATCACCATTTGAATTGTACCAAGATGCCCGGTGAACTTTCTTAAATACATGGCAACCTACTCTGATCAGTAAACTGTATTGACTGAAGCTCAGAATAGAAAAGGTTTTAAAGCACACAATCAGAATTCATGCTTTAACAGTTTACTAGCAGTTTCACTTTGGTGAAACCACAATCACTTCAAACTAAAATTTATGGTGTGAAATTGTCATCTAGACAGAAAAGCTGTATGGTTACATTGTTCTTGATGAGATTCAGCTCTCATGTACAATAGAGTTTACATTCTCATGTCAAGATTATTCCAAAAGGAATGATATCTAAAAAGAAGGATAAATACATTCAAATAAATACATTCCACTTAACAGGTTGTCACGGAGTTAACTAGATCGATCTATGCCCGTAACAGGGGGGCAGTAGGCCCCTGCCTCCCCTCCCCCCCACCCCCAGCCCCACAAAATGGGAAGGAAGGAAGGGAAAAAAAAAAAACAGCGGCAACGGTCTACAGAGGAAAACTTATTTTACTATGATATCAGAATGCAAAATAACACAACATAATACAATTTAATTGAAATTGAGACTAATAAGTCAAATAAGATAGGAGAGAGAGAGTTCCTGAGACCGAGTCAAACCTGAAAAGCTTGGAACATCTAGGAAAGCACCCTCCAGCACCCTGCCAGGCAGTAAGAGACTGCCCCACCCGGAAGGGCCAGATCCCATGACTTCTGTAATGTACAGGGATAGGTACCCAGAATTGGAGCATTAACACTTTAACTCCCAGTGCACTACATGATGTTATTATGCGGAATACTGAAAACCAAAAAACATAAAACCATGACACATGACAGGTATGAATTAGTGACTCAGAGAGTAGAATAATGAGTAATATTCTCTTGTACTCCCTTTGAATGCTTTAAACAGAGATATCAGGTAGATTCAAGTCCTCAGGGACAGTATAAATAATTTAATGAGGGATATTTGGATAATCAGAGGAATGGTTGATCCCTGGATTGTAATGTATTGAACTGCTCAGTCCCTTGAAGTCTGAGACATTCTCCACAGACCAGGAATCAAATGAGAATTCCTCAAAGAAACTCCATGAGTAAGAAAGAGTAGACATACTAGTTGATACTAGTATAGTATTTTTTTTTCTAATTATTATATTGTGCAATCTCATTACCCAACACTACACTTCAATAAATGTTATACAGAAAAAATAGCAGTAATATTGATCAAGATTTGCAAGAGAATGAAGCATAGATGTAATTTTATTATTAACAGAGATATGTGTTTACTAAGACTTAATTTCAGAAGTCAGAGAAGGTCTTCACATTCTTTCCACTATCTCACAAGAATCACTGTTGCTATTTATTGGCAAAGTTAAATAAAACTTTTGTAAATTAATTAATATTCAGATTTGGTCATCTTTAGCCTAACATTTCTGGATTTGTGTTACTTTTCAGTCCTGGCTACCTAGCCATCAGCTGAAATGTGAGAGCATATGAAGATTGTTTCAATATCTCAAGTTACTCTCTTGGTTCTTTCCTCTGGGTGAGTACGGTTCATTGGATGTTTTCCAGGAATCCACAGAGCAAAGTGGAATGTAGCAAATACAGCATAGAGGAGCAAAAGATAAGCCGAAAAGATAAACCATCTATTGCCAACCAGAGAAAAGCTTAGGAATTATCTCATTCACTCCTGTTGAAACATGAGAGGATTCCCAGTCGTGTTTACATGTTCCAGTAAAGACCTGGAACAACCAGACCTTTTCCACCCTGCCTCTTAGGCCTTGAGAACTGATTTTCTAGCATTAAAATTTAGGAATAAGAAAAGAAAAATTTAATCTCCTTCAAATGTTACCAAGTTTGCTGTCAGCAATGTTGAGTTGTATTTATGAATAACTTATTTGAACTTTTCATCAGCTGATTGTGTTTGCTTGTTCATTTATTTGTTTTCTTGTTTGTTGTGCGTTCTTTTTTTTTTTTTTTTTTTCTTCCTGGAAAGCTGCATGGAAAATACACATCACCAACAATACTACAATACTTTATCTGACTATCCTGTGAAATTTACAGAAAATGTTTCATCTACACAGACATGTTTATCTTGCTCTTAATGGGTAGGTTCGATTAACAAGAGAGAAAAATAATAAGAAGCTCTTATCTGTATGAATGCAAAATTTTCATGACTGCAAAAAAAGAAGCCACAGTTTTTCAGGAAGTTCACAGAATAGTTTATTGATCCCAAGGATATTTAAAGAAAGTAAAGTGGTGTAATTTATGCCTTCTTTCTTTCTTTTTTTTTTTTTTTTTTATTATGTCAACTTTTTTTTTTTTTTTTTTTTTCTTCTTTAATATATGTTATAATATACATATTACTTTTAGATATTTTTAGGTAGCTTCAATCTGTGGGAGAAAGTCCAGTTATTTAGCCAAAGGATAAGAAAGTCATTGAGCCTGAAAATGTGTTCTCACTAGTAGTTTGGAATACACAAGGCATGTAGCAATAACAATGCTGCCTATTTCATATTCTGTTCATTGGAAGAAAAGTATGACACAGTTTCCCATATCAGAAGTTATTTAAATCAAGAAGAATGAGTTCTTTGCCTCGGTCTTCACTGGCAGCCAGGATTCCAGTATTTCTCACGTCCCTGAGCCCTGCATCCCTA
>JAOWBP010053728.1:0-10698 GCA_028571105.1 Tragopan temminckii
GATACCCATTTTTTCATGTTTACGAATCTGTACCGGAAACGTAACCTCATAAAAACGGCTTGGTATACTTGATATTAAACGTTCATTCTCGGCATATTGATGCGTTAAACGTTCTACTTCAGCTATATTCACGTTAATAACAAAACAACAACATAACAATCATAATAAAAAAGGTCAACAACCATTTAATCAACTAACAAACTTACCAATTTGTCTATGATCCAAATCACCACGATATTGATCATATTCTATAAGCAAACACAAACAACCAAAATGTCCACAATTAGCTATCATCATTAATCATTTCATTTCAATTATTAATTATAATTTGTTGTGTGTGTTTGTAAATTGAGTACAAAATTACTCAACACACAAGCACACACACAAGTCAAGTCAAATTGCGTGCCAGGATCTTTTTCTCTGTGAATCCAAAAACCCGTAATAATCATCAACAACAACCACAACATCAATGTAATTGGTCCCATAAGACCGTATGAATCCGACCGTGTGTGTGTGTGTGATTTACTTTGCTTGACTGATTGTTAGTGAACGGAGAAATGCATGATGACTGGTGCTATGTGGTGAGTGAATGGCACGCAAACATCTCGGTGATGATCTCGCATGTCAAATATAACTATTGCTGTGTTTTTATATTCTGGCTGTGGTTTATTTATTTATTACATAATTCCTTTTAGATTTACACACACAGCCAGCCAAAATATAGGTTGGCAAATATGCATTACATTTAAAAAAGGTGTTGAATCATATGCCCATAATAATGCTACAATAATGCATTGCAGTGAAGTTTACATTAACCAAATATAGACACTTTTTTTTATAGAAATTTCTCATAAATTCGTATTTTTTTCTATGTGTTTTTTGTTGTGTGTGTGTTAGCATTCATTTTGCATTTATTCCAATGAATTTTTCTATATTTTTTTCTTCTTTATTCTTGGATTTTTTTTGGTATAGCAAAATGGGTGCTTATCGAATCACAGCACAACACATGCAGGTTGGACAAACACAGACGACCAAACACACACAAAATGTTTGTATGTTTGTCCCGGAATCGATTGGATTTTTTTCTTCTTTTTTGTTGGTGTGAACAATCGAATATATTGAGTGAACGGGATTGGATTGGTGGGGCGGACACCGGATTGGGGGCGGCCACCATCCAAACGGCCAATCATCATTAATCAAGCATTTACCGTTATACGACACATTCCTATTTTTCTATACTAAAGGTATATTTCACATTGCAATTCTACACGTATTATGCTATTATATTGTTCACACAAATATATACCTGCCGTGCTCTGCATGAATCATTCGACTAGCACTATTGGTCCAAGTGTTAAATTATTCAACACCAAATAAACAAACAAATACACACACACAAGCCGATTCGAAATTCAATCAAAAACCAGTCATTCTCAACTCTATCGAAAATCTCACACCTAACAAATGAACATTAAGAATCACTAGAACACAAAAATTCAAAATTCAAGTGTTTCTAAAACAACTTTAAAACGGGTTATATAATTTTGTTGCAGTACACAAAAATATTGTCAGCATTTTACATAAAGGGAAAAGTGTTATGTGATTTCTATTCACATACAGCACATAGTACACGAGCAGCAGACCATACAACGAAATGGTCTCGCTGCCTGGTCTAATCTTGATGCAAATTTGATGATTGATGTTAAATTAGGCGTCGGCGTGTGTGTGTGTTCACAAAACGCGTTCATTCAGATTTGCTTTTGTTGTTGTTGTTTTCATTTCAAAAAGAAGAAATCTCATTCATTCATATTCTTCTGTTTTTTTGTTATATTTTTATATATTTCATATTTTATTTCTAAACAACAACATGAACAACACTAAAAAACAATTCGTTTGAATGGAGAATATAGGAGAATGTGAGAATGAGCACTATTTGGCTCATTCTTTTCACTCATTCGCTCATTCATCCATCAGTCTTTTTTGTTGTTGGCTTGTTTCGCCACCAACAACCATTTCAATGATAAAACCAAGTTTTTTTGGATCATCATTACCATTATTACTAAAGAAGAACAACAATCCTGCAAGTTTAAGAAACACTGTAAAAAGCCATTCACACACATCACACATCATCATTTCTGGTTGCTTATTCAAGCTAGCGCTATAGAAAAGTTCTATTCACATCAAAACACTGGCACACTATATCTCTAACCCTTAAAAAATCATCAAAAAGAATTCTCTCTGTCAAATAAAAAGTTATATTATTATGGACAAGAAAAAATGGATCCTTTCATAAAAGTTGTTATTGTACGTTATTTATGGACGGATTCATTTCTAATACAATATTGATCATGTTTATGAATCATACCTGAATAATGTGTTGATGATGATGAGAGTGATGATGATGATGATGGAGAGGCGGCTGATGATGACACAACAGATGATGAACTGGAAGCAGACGGTGCAACATTTGGACCCATAATGGATGCATTGGCAGTCGATAGTAATATTATGGCCATTAGTGATGGACACGACGATAACAATTGCATTATCAACATTAACATTGTCAACATTATTATTAACATTTGTTTTATGCTCATTTTAGATATTGGGGCAGGTGATGTCGACGAACATGGTGAGATAGAGGTGGAGGAGGAGGTGGTGGACAACGAGGCGTTCATTGGTTTAGAAATCATCAAAGGGGCGGAGCAAACAGAATTCGAAAACGATGATAACAATAGAAATCTTTTCGGGTGTTGATCATCACCGTTATCATTGTCGACATTGATTGGCTGGTGTTTAAAGTTGGGCGGTGCAGCTGATTGAGCATCTTCCGTTTCAAAGTTGATATTATGACGATGAAGAAGTGAAGGGTGGTGGACATGGTCATGGACACGGTCAACGTGATCATGTCTATTAATGTTAAACATCCTCTTTCTTCTTCTTCTTGTTCTAGCAGTTTTATTGATGAATAATAAATTATGATGAATATGAGCACCATTATAATAGCACATGTTCATGATTGATTGTTTCAATTTGGATAATTGTTTCCAATGGAAGATTCGGTTGCTGCTGCTCACAAATTGGTTTTCATGTTGTTGATGACTTATTATTGGTGGCGGCGGTGGAAGTGGGGGAAGATTATTAGCTGATGGGTCATCATCATCATCATTGTTGGCCATATTGGTGGAATGAATTATATTGGCATTAATCATAGTTTGATTGTTATATGTGAGGTAGCACTGATCATACCACAACACCAATCATACAAAACTATCAAATTGCATCATTGCAGATTGGCTCACTCACCAAACAACAACAAAAATTTTGTTGCAAAAACGGATTAGCTGATAGAGAGAAATATGGAACAGTTGATTCAGGCCAGATTGCTCATACGATAACAGCAAAACAAAGCGAGTTGTTAGCTCAGTGTATGGTGATATTGGCTTGTTTTGTTGGTGTCGGTGAAGTAATATTATATTTTTTGTTCTTCTTCTTCGTTTAGCACACAGAGTTCTTGGCAGCAGCTGGCGTCAACAACAAAGTAAAAAATCCTGTGTGTGTTTGTTTCTCTAAAATAATATTACACCAAACAAAAAACCGTTATTCGTTTAATAGTAAAAAAACATTCGATTCTTTTTAAAAAAAATAATTCTAGAATTCAAAATTCTAGCCAATCATTGAAAAGAAAAAAGAATTTTGGAACCAAATTTAAATGTCATTTTTGTTCTCAGACACACACTAGTTGTCCTAGTTCCATAAGACAATTGACTTGTGTTCACACTTGCACATCATTACAGACCAATACAGAGAGACAAAGAGGGCGGAGTCTATTGTTTTTATAGTTCACTATGACCATTCATGATTGGTTGATTCCATATGCAATTCTGATCCGCCCACACACAGACAAACAAACATGCTAACAAGACAAAACACGGTGTTTGATTGGTTAATGATTATATGGTTGTTAACTGTAAAAGTCATGCATGATTGGTCAATGACCATTCACAGTAACACAATAACAACAACATTGTAATGGAATGTGTCAGCCAATCAGCTGCAATCACACCGGCAAATGCTCCTCCTACTTTTTAAACAAACCAATAAAAAAAACAGACAGATAAAAAACAATCAGGATTTGTTGGTTTGTGTGTGTGGTGGATTCATTTCAATAGCACACACAAACACATCACATCTAATTGACTATTTAGCCTGCAGGCACGAAACAACCCTATGTCTAGCATTGTGTCTGCATTGTTTGATTGCCTAATTAATATTGCTGTATGATGCCAGACACCAAAGAAAAAAACGCTAGACCCAGCCCCGAGACCCAGGAACAACCAAACAAACGGAACGCTTGTTTGGTTAATTAAATTGCCAATTCAATTATAACATATTAATTAAATTGTTGCTATACAATGAGAAATGTTCAAAAAAAAGATTTGAGAATCAATTGAAAACAAGCAACCAAAAATCATACAACTCCATAATTCTAAGAGTGGAGAATGGACTGCAATTGTGTGTCTATGAGTTATTGTGATTGGGCCATTGCTGCTTGGTGCTTGGCGTTTACATTTTGTTATATATTCAAAATTTCTAGAGGGAATGGAGATGATGTTGGGGCAAACAAAAATTCAAAAAAAGCGAGAGTTTTTGTTTGGTGTTTGTCTCAAGCAGCTTATAATCAACATGAAAAAAGTATATAACACAGAATATAACGTAAAAACGAATGAAAAAACATGCAAAATAAGCACATCTGCAGCAGAGAGTGAAGCACTTATAACACTGGAAACCAGGGCACAACCAAAGTGTGTGCACCAATCATCACCAAACAACAAAACAAGCACATTTCTGCTAAGAGTTTAGTTGAGTTGAGTTTTTTAAAAAAACTAGTATCCATCATATTGAGAGCATGCGCACCCAAATACAACACACCCACTTTTCACTAAAACGACCAATAAAAATGAAGGGGCGGGGCTAATCACACATACAAAAAAAACAGTCAACCAATCAAAACAAAAACAAACAATTTTGAATAATTTATTTTTTTTCAGTTGTTTTTTTATAAGTATGCAGGTATGTTAATGGGCGGAGCTTAAATCTGTCTTTTAAATAACAATTTGTAAATTGCAACACAAATAACACACGCCCACTTGTTTATTAACAAAAATACAAGAAAATACAAAATCACTCACACATCTTGTTTTGGTGTCTTGTTATTTCAAACACAACACACAACACTATTTTGGTTGTCCAATTGCAACGCTTTACAACAAAAACACCCACACCCACACACACACGCACAAGCCAATCACAAGCTGATTACACAATTATGGGCGTGTCTTATGTCCGTATAGGCGTGTCAATGGGCGTGAACTAAACATATAGGAAATAAACGAAGAAGAAATAAAAAAGAAAATGACATTTACAAAAAAACAACAACAACAGTGCTAGCTAAAGCAATTTGGCGCCATCGATGGAACAGTCACACACAGTCACTGAGACAGAGAGACAGACGATGCAGACTAAACGGCACTCTATGACCAACTGAGAATGTTTCCCTGGCACACACTGTTTAGCTGTCCTCAATCATAAACGGAAGGATGCTTTGGAGTTGTTTTATATTTGCCATGCTAGTGTTCTTCTATGGCAATTGTTCAATTGTTCCAACACTCTCATGTTCCAAACTCTCTCTCTGGTCCTGCTCCACAAACACGGACACATTTGGTGCACAAGCAAATAACCAAGCAAGATAGCAGCATTGCAACTAGAATACCAAGAGCTGCACCGAATCATAAGCAGCCAACAAACGCTTGTTCTGGTTTGTATCCTAGAATCCTAGGATCCAACAATACAAAAAGATTCTGCAGATTCTTTTTGCTGGGTTTTATTGGTAGAATGGCACATGCCACTACTAGCACCATAAACCAGGCACATAGAGAGTCATTACATGAGAATGATGATGAAAAGGACACTCACTAAACAATCCGGCATCTTTTTTCTTTGGCAAAAATTTTTTTGCCAAAACTAAGAGCCAGCCAGCCAGCCATTCACATTAAAACCAGCCAAACAGATTCTGGTCTTTGAAATGTTTTCTGGTCAAGGGTTAGTGAATCTTGAATAAAAATGTCACGAACTCGAGTTTTTTTCTCTGGAAATTTCTGGAAAAAAAGTTGTGAAACACTTGTATATATTTTCCTATAGCTTGTCTTGTATTATTTTGGCTGCATCAAAAAGAAAGAAAACGAATCTTATTTCAATGGAAAACTTACATTCAATTCATTCGGGTTGGTTGTTGTTGTCTGGCTGGCTGTTCAGAGAACGAGATGCTAAGATGCTGGGTGCTTGTGCATGGTGCTCGTATTTAATCAAGTTAAAAGCTTATTAATTGTGTTATATAATGTTGTATTATGTTGTCATCGTTTGCTTGTTGTCATTCCAACAAAACAAAAACACATAGAGAGATGGTAGACATGATGCCATAGATACACGCCCACCATACACGCCTACTTTATTTGCTCATCCACCAATCAACCAACAACAACATTCATTGACAAGCCAACTGACAATCAGACTGATCTAGTTAGCGTGTGTGTCTGGTATTGCACAAACACACCAAATTGCATCAAATTTGAATCGATTTTTGGTTGATTGATTGGTCAGTTTTATTGCTGGTCTGTTTTAGTGAACCTGAACCATTCGGGCTCGGTTCTCTATTTATTGTATGTCAAGCTTTCAGGCTGATTTGACTTGGATCGATACCATTTATCGATAACATTGATTTCATCAATATCATCATTATGATGCTCGTAAGCATTTATTTAAATTGCTTCACATACAAAAATAAGGAACAATTATCAATTATAAGCAATCTGTTAAATACTTGAGTTGTTTAGTTCATTGCTGAAAAAAACATCGAGAAAAAATCAAGAAAAGCAGCAGCAAAAAATCATTTTCATAAGCAAATTTATGTAAAATAATAAAAAATTATAGACAAGCTCATATGATCAATCATTACGATTCACCAAGCTGTTTTGCTGTTTTTTGTTAGCAGCAACTCTTTACAATAGTAGAATTGTGCATTGATTCCATTGGATTCCATTGATTCTTCATTCAATCTTCATTCTATTCGTAATGTTCAATTCGATTCAATTAAATAAATTTTTTTTTGTCTTGCTTTTTTTTATATATTCGCGTTTTAGAGACACAAAAAAAACGAAGAGAGAGAGAGAGAGAGAGAGAGAGAGAGACAAGCTCATTTGAATTCGATTCGGCAGTTGGAATATTGTGGAGTGATTGAGACAGACACTGGAACATTGGAACACTGGAACACAACGCACACAATCAGCATTTTGAACAGACATAACACAGCATAACACAGCATAGAACACTATTGCTCTAATTGATTAAAACATGTTTTAGAGCCATGTTTTATTGTTATATTACTCACTATGTGCGTGTGTGTGTGTGTTTGCATGCTGGCCTGATACTGCAGTGCCATGCTATTGTGATGCGTTTCTCACAGTGTTTCTCAATTTTTTTTAAAAATATTCATTTTCAAATTAAAAAATTTTTTAAATTCGTTCATCCATAATCGATAGTATCGATAGTGATTCGAATTTTTTTTTCGGTGAAACGACAACAAAACAAAATCTAAATAGGAAATGGATAATGATGCAGGATACGCGAATACAAAGTTGACCGGAACAACACTCATAAAGGCCATTAACAGTTTGTATGGCAGCATCAGCAACCAGTTCAAGCAAACCAAACCAGCCAATGCAACTAAAATTCATTTGGACAGGGATTTTGATTGATTAGTTCCGAAACCAAATTTATACAGCGAGCAACCAAAAAAAAAACCCGAAAATGAATCATTGAAACAAAACACAAAACTTGGATGAAGATTGCTTCACTTAGTCACATACTAACACACACACATAGAATCAGTCAGTCAGTCACTCGTTTGGTCATTGGTTAGCGTGCAATTTTTATATGGAACACACACACACACACACACACAAATAGGATCCAAATAGGTCTACCATAATCAAAACGAACAGAATGGGAGAGAGAGAGAGAGAGAGAGAGAGAGAGAGAGAGAGAGAGAGAAAACTTTTCTGGACCGATGGACCGATTCATTCATTCATTTAGCTAGCAAACAAAGTATAAAAAGCTTAACCTCGCTCTCCCACTCTCATGTTCAAATACTAATCAGATCATTGATCATGACCACCACCATCAAAGTGAATCATATCAAAAAATGCTGCCATCTGATGTTCAATTATTCAATATTCAAACAACTTAACCCAACCAAAAAAAATGCAAGGATATATTTTCAATAGTCAGCGGAATTATTAGAATTAATAGAATCAGAAAAAAATGGTTAGGACCGCGGACCAGAGAGAGAACAAAAACCCAGAAAAATGGTTTGTAAATTCTGCATGCACGAATCAACATGGAAGCAACCAAAAACGAACGAAAACCGAACGAAAAAGATTTAGGTTATGTAAACAAAAACAATACGACTCAATCATTACTCACTCACTTGATTCTTTTTTTATATTTTTCTTCTTGTTTTTGCTTTTCATTGGCGTTTTTTTGTGTTATAGTTTGCTTTTGGGTTTGTGTGTGTGTGCCGATTCCCAATAATATTTTCTCATTCCACTCTTTATGTTCGATTCAGGGCACATACAAACACAAACACACACGATTCGCGTTCGATTCATTTCAATTCATTCGAAAAAAAGAACTCTTTAAAAACATTGTTCGAATGTTTTTTTTGTTCGTTCCAAAATTCAAGTGTTTCTCAAACTTTTTTGTTTGTAAAGAAAACTCTTTGTTAATATTATTTTTTAACCCCTTTAGGGCAAAATATGCCCACACACACAAAAAAGGATAAAAAAGAATACAAAAAAATAAGATCTTTTTGACAACGATGTTCAAACATGCCTAAAACAACAAAAAACAACACCAACAAAAACTGGCTTGTCAATCTACTATGTCAATAATAATAATAATATGATCCATGTTTGACCAAACATTATTATTATTATTTTATTAGGATCCCGAGGATTCAGATCCAACGAAGATCCAACGCACACAATCGATCGAACCAAAAAAAAACGAGGAAACAAGAAAAAAATGCATTGCAGTGAAGCTTACATTTTTGTGTTTTGTTTTGGTCAGTTATATTCAGCAATGGAATAATAAGTAAACTTCCCTGCAATGCATTTTTTTCACTATTTTCTACATCTTTTTTTCCATCGTGCTCTTTTTCCATAGTTACGTCTTATATGAATTTGCCTAAAGCTACAGTGTTTCTCAAATGCATTTTATATATATCATTAATATAATAATGGATCGATTCAATGGATCAGCATGATGCAGATGCAGTAGCGTAATTCTCTCTATGTTTTATTATCGATCCATTCTAGTAGAAGAAATGGTCCCTGGGACCCAGCCCCGAAAAAGAGCCAGAGCGAGCAATTGTTTCATCATCAGTTCTGCTGTTTTTTTTCTGGTGAACAACAAGCTGACACGAGCAAAAAAACAGTGTTTCTCAACAAAAAAATAACACTAAAAAATAAATTGAAAAAAAACATTTCAAAACAAAAAAAACTTTTACAGTGAGCCATCATCACCAACACAGCAGCAGCTGTATTTGATTCGAAAAAAAATTCGAACTATTAAAATGATTCGATTTTTTGTTGCTGACAAACAACAACAAAAAAACAAGTTTTTTGGCGCCAATCAACCAAATTAAAATCCAGAAACAATAACGCCATCTGGACATTAAAAAACGCAACAATTATTTTTGATACATTGTATCAAATTATCAAAAAAACAAAAACAAAAAAATCAGATCCAGTAACGCCATCTATTATTACAGCCGTTTCGAATGTTATTTTTGTAAAAAATTGGATCAATTTTTTTTGTTGGAAATTTCAAATGTTTTTTAATTTCTTATTTCCCCAAATAAAATTATTTTCTTAAATTATTTTATCGATATTATCTTGTTGTTGTTGTTGATGGCTGACGGTGGTTGCCACAACGTTTTCAAATCGATTATAATGTTTGTGTGTTATTGTCTTTAAAAAAAATGGAGCTCTCTCATCAACCTTGACAATCAGCGATTCTTAAGCAAGAAAAAGACACATTCGAAAACTTGAAGAAAAATGGTAAAAATTTAAAAATAAAAAACACATACACACAGAACAACTTGATCATCAAAAATGACACTAAAAAACGGTTAGGTTGTCAACGACGACCGGTCTGTTTCTTGAAATGAAATTTAAGAAAAAAATAGTTCGTTTTAAAAAATTCATTTCTGGTTACCTAGTGAATGGAAAATGAAAATAATTCTCGTTTTATTCGTTAAGAATATGAAATTTTCTTTTTTTCAAGTTCATTATGCTGTGTTTTTTCTTTGTTCTTGGATCCACCACCAACAAGATAGATCTTCAACATTATAATTTTGCATTCATTTTGCCAGCACCATGATTGTTTGAAATTTCTATTATCTTCATTTTATTCTTGATGATAATTGATAATGTGCCATTCGTTTACATCAAACAATAATCACAACAATATGTTATGGTTGTTGTGGACGACCCCGCCCATAATAATGGGCGTATTCATTCAAATAGTGAATGCTCAACAAAATGATATGATGGCTACGTTTGATGCAACATGGGATGC
>JAOWBP010053729.1:0-10698 GCA_028571105.1 Tragopan temminckii
CCTTGGCCGTAGTCTTCCTGCCACATCTTGCTTCACTCACTGACATACTCTGACCATCTGCAACCGAGCCAGAGCCCAAAGGCTCACTTTTTAATCTGACTTCAACATGGTATCACTTCCCATTGAATTACATGGGGTTTTTTTGCAACTTATATTACTGCTTGTGATTCCTGCTCCATTACTCCTCTAGAGATCATAGTTTGATGTCACTTTCCTAAACTGACACATCATTGTAAAAATGTATCTTTTAAGGAATCTTTTAAGCTTTTAAGGAAAAAAAAAAAAAAATTCAGTTTGCTGTCTCTACCCTAATGGGAGAGGTATAGTTACAGAAGTAGAGTTATGGATGTGAAAGACCACCAACATCCAAAGTAAAATGTGCCAAGGTGCTAAGTGAAGTGTTTAGCTTTTCAGTTGTTGGCTGTTGGGTTTTTTGTGGATTTTTTTGGTTGTATTGTTGGTTGTTGTTGTTGTTTTCCCCTGTTTGTTTTTAACTTGGAATGCATCTAAGCCTTGCAAAAATCGGCAAAAAAAATAGTTTTCATATTAAAAATTTACCAGAGCACTGAAGCTGAGCTCCAGGAAAATATCAAATGCTGCTTATGCTGGGATAAAGTGGCACTCGAAAATACAGGGGAAACAAACCCATGGTTTGGCAAAAGAAAAAAACAAAACAAAACAGAAACAACACATGAACATAAGAACACTTAAGAATTCTTGTTTCATAAATCACCACAACACATACAACATATTCAAGCAAGGAAAAATGTTGCTTCTAAGGGATATTCACAGAAGTTCATCAACAGAACATAGCTATGCCATGCTTTGCATTTCTGAGGCTGCAGAACCCACAACTGAACTGTGTTCCAGAAATTTAACTTTTGCTTTTGTAACTGACATTACTAAACCTCGTAGTTGCAAGTATGATCTTGAAAAAATTAGCAGGGTCTTCACGAGTCTGGAAATAAAGTGAAGCAATAGCTTTCTGAGGTAGTAATACAACCGTCCTTGACAGAAAGGTAAGAGGCATTGCTTGGTTGTCAGTATTATTTTCCCTGTGACCATTTGGGCAAGAAGTTTCTAGCAAATAGACAGTTCAAGCTCACCTCACTTGTACCGGCTGCAGCATTTCACCTAAGCATAACTTCAAGACCCTTATCCCATGGCATGCATCATGCTCCTCCTCACAGGTTAGAGGCTTGGGAAAAACGCAGTGACCTGCAACGGGCCTATGCCAACTTCTTCATTCACATTCCTTCACAACTTGAGTAATCAATAAAAGCTGAACAAAGCAACAAGCTATGAACAGTATTTACTCTGTCTCTCTCTGGGGTTGTCAAAGAAAGAGTAACACCTCACAGCTAGTTTTTCTTTTCCAGTATTACCATTCAAGTTTTGTTTTTGTTTTATTTCTTAAGCAGCAACCATTTGATGTCACTGGCAGCACAATATTAAGAGAGATCACATTTTCAAATATCTGGATTCAGATACAAAAATTATTTGTATCTGGAAAAGTTCATTACCAAAACTGATTGTTTCAAGATATGCTGCTCTTTTTGTTCTGCTAACATTTTATAAAATTTAGTTTAAATATGGTATTTGTAATTCGTCAGTGTTCTGGTCAGCAAGCCGGATATTCTAATTTCTGACATATCTTATGATACAGTTTCATGAAAAAATGCAGACGACTTACTAAGAAGTTAGACAACATTACCTATTTTTATCCAAAGCATGTCTGAAAAAGTAAGGAAGGATATCAGAACTCTAGGCATACATGAACAAGAGTTTACTGATAAACCGTTACACTAAATTCTCCTGATGCAGACAAAAGAGACATTTTGTTTTCCAGACAGTTTATAGCAGTTCCACAGCACAAGAAAAACCTGCTCTGGAAAAGGGATGCTTTCACCAGCATAGCTCTGCCTACACTAGAGCTTTACTGAACAGTTATGTCAGTCAGGGTGTGAGCAAAACATCTTTATGCTGTAAATGGAGCTTTCAAGCAACAGGAGTAAGTTCCCAAAACAAACTTTCTGAGAGGTCTATTGTCCTACTTCTTGCTACACCATAAAAAGAGTGCTAGGCTATATGAATTTCTATGAGTTATTATGAAACAATGTTCAAGAGCACAGCAGCAAATGATCCTTTCTGATGCAGAGGAAAGGAAGGAAGTAATTTTAAGTACTAATTCAGTTCCAGCAAGGTATTCTCTACTGAATTAAAAATCAAAAAGGAACTGGCCCTAAAAGTTAAAAGAGCTGAAGTGGTGATATTGGATGGGTATGAGAGAATAGCATACAATTACAGACACATATATGAGAAATTCTAAATACAAACTGAATTTCAACTTGAAAGATACACACAAAACAAAATAGCTGAAGGAAAAGAAACATAAGAAAGAAAATACAGAACAATTAGCAATGAGAAAAAAAATAAAAGACAAAAGATGAAACTAATATGGCTGAATTCAACAGCTTCTTCGTTCATATTCCACTGCCCCTCCAAGGAGTTAACTGTAAGCCGAGACAGGGAGTAGAACCAGGAGAAGAATAGGTCTGGCATTTAATTCTCACTCATTTAGTAAGCCATAACATATTAAACAGTTTAAGAGAACATCTGTAATAATGCATGAGTTAATAAACATGAAATAAAACCTCAGTTGTGCTGATAGAAAATATCAAAGCCCGTCAGAAATAACTATATATTAGTAAGGAATCAGTTAAAACTTTCCTTAGGCAAGGTGAAGAAGCTAGTTTCTGCACCAACAGTCAATACAGAAATAGGGGACATTACATGAAGATGGAGAAAATTGCATCTGACTAACAGATAGGCTCATCTTACACAGGCTAAGAAAATGTTATATTGACAGTGAGATGAAAAGGAAGGCTTTTGATCTGAAGCAGTGTTGCTTTCACACTGAGTGTGTATTTGTGCTGAGTTTCTCATCACGCAGACAGCCCAAGCTGTCATGTGTATTACATGCCACATCATACAAGTATCCTAGAATATCAAAAGTACACAGTAGTTCTCCATCCCCTATATGGGGAGGACAAGTCCCACGCTCACCTGTAGACACGTATAATGTACGTACAAGTGTAATGCACCTGGAGATGAGTACTGCCCTTCAACTGTGAACCAGTAAGTGCTTCTTCCCTAACTGACCACCTGTTGGCAATCCTAGTGTTTTTCTGTAAATATTTTTAAGATTTATTTTTAACTACAGGTTTGATGTCAATTCCATGTTCTTTCTTTATGTAGCCTTCCAGTATTTAAAGGGGGATTATAAAAAGGAGGGGAATCAACTTTTTACTCAAGTAGATAGTCACAGGACAAGGGGAATGCTTTTAAGCTCAAGGAGGGAAGGTTTAGATTAGATGTCAGGGGAAAGTTCTTCACTGAGAGAGTGGTGAAGTGTTGAAACAGTTGGAACAGGCTGTCCAGAGAGGCTGTGGATGCCCCATCCCTGGAGATGTTCAAGGCCAGGTTGGATGGGGCCCTGGGCAGCCTGATCTAGCACCAGATCTGGAGGTTGGTTGCCTTGCCTGTGTTAGGGGGGTTGAAACTTGATGAGCCCTGGGGTCCCTTCCAACCCAATTCTATGATTCTATTGTCTTAACTGTATTGCACTGTCTTCTGTTCACACATTGTCTTGTCTATGTATTATTTTAGGCAAAATTCTGTTTGCATACAGTTTTGAGAGCCCAGTTCATTCTGGAAAGATTTCCTGAGCTCTCCTTTCCTGTTCATGGTGATTAACTTGTAAAATACTGTTTACATAAATTTGCATCAGCCAGACCTAACCAAAGCAGATCTGACATGGCTGACAATCAAGTTCTCTTGAGTAATGAAGAAAATCCCAGCAGAAAAGGAAATGGAAAATCAGTTCTTATTCAGAAAGAGAAGGACAGGACAGAGGTTACAGGCAAGCCAGCAAACATTCTGAGATAACTGCTTTGCATGCTTTTGACTTACAGAA
This sequence comes from Tragopan temminckii, assembly GCA_028571105.1. Classification (NCBI taxonomy): domain Eukaryota; kingdom Metazoa; phylum Chordata; class Aves; order Galliformes; family Phasianidae; genus Tragopan; species Tragopan temminckii. The sequence goes on from JAOWBP010053729.1 coordinate 3,977, forward strand.
AAAATGTTAACATAAGTTTGTAATGAATAAAGAGTATCACACAAAACCATTTTATTTTTTTCCTGACAAGATAAAGTGTTATTAGAGGAATGCAACAAGTGGGATATGGCTTCACCTCAGTACAGCCTTTGACTTTGTCCCACATGACATTCATCACAATCTAGCCATGAAAATAATGTTTAAATAGTTGCAGAATAATCAGTTAAGTAGTTGCACAGTCATTAAAGGTATTCCACAGAATTTTGTCCTGGATCCATTACCTTCCATTAATTTCATCAATGAAAAAAAAAAATAAAAATCAAAACTTTTAAAATAAGGTTGTAATCTGAGAGAGGATGATGCAAGCACCTGTATCCCCAGTGGCTCAGTAAACCAGAGAAATGGGCTGAAATCAACATGAAATCTATGAAACTTGCTGAAAGCACTCTACCAAGGAAGAAAAGAAACACACAGTTACAAAACAAATTCATTGCTGGTTAAGTGGTGGCACAGAAGAAGAGAATATACAGGGACCGTAGCCTGAGAGTTAGCAGGCTAGACAAAAACATACAACTGTCTTTCTGGAACATACCAGCAGGAAAGTTCATTCCATTCAGGGCTTCAGCTAGAGCTATGTATCCAGTATGGACACTACACTTTAAAAAAAAAAAAATATATATATATATATATGTTTCAAACCAGAAAGACTTCAGAAAAGAAGAAACAAGCTGATAATGTGGGGGGAAAAATTACACTGAGCTATTTAAATTTGCGATGTCCACATATATCACTAGAAAGCCACTGCTTCAAGAAGTAATAAAATCTTCATATCTATTTGCAATCCATGTACAAAAAGTATGATAACTATAAACCATACCAAAATCCCTTGCCTCTAACAAAAAGCAGTAGTTTACAAAACAGAAAATACTCAAGTAAAGACTCTCAAATAGGTTTTCTCTGGAACATGTCTCTCTACACTCACAATTCTTCCCTTGCTTAATGTGCCTGCCAGCACAGGATCTCACATCTGAAGTCAACAGACCTCCTACATCTCTCTCAACAACATGCAAGCTTTTGTCAGCATAGTTTCTGCCAGTGAAGTTGAGTTTATACACCCTGTCAGTCTCTCAGGATGGTGGCAAGAAATGGGCAATCATACATTTGTGAGATTTTGTGGTTGTTTATATGTGTAGCTCTAGCTAAAAGGAGTACAGCATCATTATTCTGAGCAAGTGGCCATGGCTGTGGTCAGCCTAACAGCAGAAATGTCTGCAAATTATTGTCAGCAGACATTCAAGCTACAGCGGCTTCATATCACCTTGCGCTAAACAGTGATGCTCAAACTACCCTCTTCCATTACTTCTGCTGCCACAGCATCAAACTCCAGCAGATAGGTAGTATAGGCAGCTGAGAACAGCCAAAAGCAAAAGCTTTATCCTAAACCACCACATTACAGATGCTATCATTATTAGTTACAAGGAACCAGAGAGAGAAAATGCAGATCTCCATGAAGGTGAAAGCCAGCCTGCAATTCCCACAGCACGCCACTTCCAGCACCCCACTGTTACATAGTGGGTATTTTGGTCACTAGTTGCTATAAACCAAAAGGAAGAAAAAAGAAGAAATGCAGCAATGCTCACAGCGACACAGCACAAAACCATAGCACAGCCATCTCTGAAGCTCAGGAAGAGTGAGATACCAAGCTCAAGAGTCACCTACATAAATGAAACCATCTGTATCTAACCAAGTAGTTAACAACCTGAGGAGAAATTGTTGTCACTCTAACTCAGGTGGGTAAAATGAACTCAGATAAACCATGCTCCACAAGTGGCTACTTCTTTTTAGACAGCCTGAAAAACAGGATTAGGTTTAGATACTTGAAAGTTAAGTGAATTCCCAAATTAAGTATGTGAGGATAAAATTAATTACAAACATAGAAGCTAAACTGGAAAGGAAAAGCTAAGAATAATAGAAAAGAAATCAGGAGTTCAGTGAAATTGATTAACAAAAGAGCAATGTGAGGACCTATTATCAGAACTCAGTAGAATGATCTTTTATCTGATAATGACGATCAGATAAGAATAATTCACATTTGCAAAGATTTTTTAATTACAGGAAAGGTCTATGAAATTAATCCAAGTGCCAAGCTTGGAGGAAAATTACACAATAAAGAAAAACCTGAGAAGTTATTTGAAATTTTCATAATACTCTTATGATCTATTTCTAATTATTGAAGTTCAGCTTATCAAAATTTTGGAGAATGCTTACTTTTCATAAAGGTAATGACAAAGTCTGAGGCCAAATGACATTGTTTTGAGAAGAGCTGAGAGAGAAAGTAAATTGAAAACTATAGTTTTTCTGAGCAATAATATACTGACTGAAGTAAGTACTCCCACCTACATTTCACAGTAGTTATTAAAGCATGGTTAGTGAGTTGTCTCACGTGGTATAATAAATGCTCCATGGAATACTTCAATGCAACTATGTAGCTACAACTAAAATAAATGACTTCCATAAAACTATGAAAAATATGAAAGAATATTTTATGAAATTTATATCCAGCTCCACCATAATGTGGATACTTCTTTATAGCCAAAAGCAGCTGTCTCTTGTGTTGGATTTGATAAATACATTAAATTATGCAAAAATTAATTTTCCAAACTTACCACTGGTGACTCTCAGCACTCATGGCATCCAGCTGGACAGCTTTTTCAGCTTTAGCCTTTCCTGTAACAGGAATACAATATATTAAAAGATTTATTATACTTTTCTACATCTTTGGCAAGTACCAAGAACTAAGCAATCAGAAATACTCTGGCTGTAAGGAAGTTCAAAATTCTCTTGCAAATATAGGTAGACAATCATGGCTTTACACAATTTGCACTTATATACATGCACTCAGACACCAATTAAATGGCTGCAACTTTACTATTTTTTTCTTAATCCATTTTATCAAGTCAGATGCAACTGAAACAGAGAAGGACGAGACTGGACTGTTGAAGGAGGCAGTGTTATTTGTAAGACCTTTAAAAGCAGGTTAGATAAGCACCTGTCAGAATAAGCAGCAGAGCTGCTTCCTTCCTTGGGTACAGGCATTCGCTAGTTGAAGTTCCTTTCCAGTACAAAGTCTTCCATTATGTTCTGCTTTTAACTGAATAAAGATGACAGAAAGTGGCCTGATCACACCCACGCACCCAGATGAGATGCTTGCTCTTTGCACTGTTTCAGCTGCAACCAATTAAGCCACACTGACATTTCTGTATTACAAGTTAACTTCATAAAAACAAAGAGCAGCATACACAGTCCTCTAACCCAATGGAATGAAAAAACACAAAACTACTGCCAGCTCCCCTGCAGTCTCAATCCTTCTGCATCACTTCCAAAAACAGAGATGAAAAGGGCTGCCACCACCCGCTCCTTCGTGAGAATGAGCCGAAGAAGGCTGGTTACCCAAGACCTAATCCCTGTGTCATTCCTTCTCGCTCCCTGTCTTTTGCTATGCCGTTATCTTCCATCAGGAGAGGCTACAACTAGTCACTGCTAAAAGCAAAAATCCAACAACAGAGATGCCTGTTGTAAAGGAATTTGTGTTATAACCCTCACAGCAACTTCCACATAAAGAAGCCAAACTGCTACTAAACCAAAGACAGCATCAATTAAGTAGTTAAGAAAGCACAAGTCTTTATGATGAAAGTACAGGAACAAAAAGATAAGGTCAGGGACCTTGGGATATGCCTAAGTTGGCTACAGAATAAGTAATAACAGCCCAGGGACATGACTCTGCCTTTAAGGATGACAAATTGCAGCCAAAGTTGCTTTTTCAGTGTTGTCCTTCCTTCTGACAGAAAAAAAAATAAACAACATGCAAAACATTAGAGGAGTCACAAAAGACCGAATTACATGAACTGGAAACACACTTACAAAGCCTTACTTTGTTGCTGCAAAAAGGGAGAGGCAATGGAGAAATAAAGGACAGAGAGGCATTCCCAGATATAGGCAAAGAGATTGCCATAAGAACAAAGTGTTTGGAAAGACTGGGGAAGGGTGATACAGGTAGAAAAGAAGTAGGCTTTATTGTAGTCAAGAGAAGAACATCCAATACAAGAAGGAAACAAATACTGTCCTTCTTGCCAATATGAAACTAGACTGCAAAAGAAAGAGAAATGCTTTTAAAAGCAATAAAGAAAAAAAGCTGTGAAGAACATTGGAACATTGTTAAGGCTAAGCTATCAAACGGAATATACGGAAAGGGACACCTGGAAGCAACATCTTAAATTGTCATACATGAGAATCTTGAAAAAACATCAACAAGAAACAGTTTTATCCCCAGTACCATCATAAAGGAAACTGCTGATTTGCAGGAGTGCTACTTTGCCTCAGAAAAACAAGCCTTGAGTTTGCTTTTCTCCTCTCTCCCAAAAATGTAATTAAGAAACTCTGCTGAAATATTTTTTATATTCTTTCATTTTAAAATTATTAATTTATATTGTTTCCATCTGATTCTCATCAAAATGAAGATTTTTAAGGCATCATCCATAGCAAACAGATTTAAATTGTGACCAAGACTTTATACACCATTTTTTGATATCTCCAGAGAAGAAAGAATGGACTGAAGTTGTACAACATGATAGGTTTTGTGCAAAATATTTTTATTACAGTACAAATGCTCTCATTTATTAGATTGGACATTGTTTGGGTAGGAAAACATTACCAAAGTTCAAAGCGTGTTTCACTACATTCAGAAGTTGTACAGAAGCATTTTTTACCTACTTACCATCAGAAACATATTTTTTCTTTTCCTCAGCATCAGTAGCCATCTCAAACATATCTCCATAAGCACGTGCAAATCTCCAAAGAAAGTCCACACGGTTTTCATACTGAAAGTAGAGAACAGCTTAGAATCAGATCAGATTGGGATTTACACAGTTTCCTTTAACAATACTTAGAGTGGGTAAGACAAACACGGCATAAATATTTGGTTATTTTACATCCTTTCATACTACTTTTAACTTATATGGGAACCAGATATCAATTCCTCACTGCCAAAGGAGAAAAATACTTTGGAAATACTTTAGACAAGCTTCATTTCAAAAACCAGTTTTAATGGTTTTTTTTTTTTTTTTTTTATTAAAAATATAAATGTAACCCCATAAAATCCAACAGATTCCCGAATGATGTAATGTATGCTTTCTTTTGATTTGAAATGAGCATCAAATTCACTTGTAAGTAGCATTTCATCAACTTGCTTGGGTATTCCAATACATAAAAGAAAATGTAATCAGAACTAATTACAAAGTTGATACACTGAATGGAGCACTGTCAAACATTTTGGAATTTTATCAAGAGTTAAACAAGTGCACAGTAAAGCCATCAAAGGAAAAGCGCACGTGAAGATTACCATAAAAGTATAAGCAGACTACAGGCTCATAGTTTGATTTCTTCAGAACACTTGGTCTGGTTAATACCTTATTCCACAGGACTTTCTCATACAGGCCATTCTAAAACCAGCAAAAAAAGTTTCATTTACCCAGGAAAAAAGCCCACAATATCTTTCTTTATTGCACACAAAAATACAAAACCAAACAAAATCTCTAAATTTTTGAGTCTAGATGGAATATAAAACAACAAAACTTTCATGCCTACCCAATATGAATATTGGTGTCACCTTGAAATATTTATTTTTCAATATATTTTCAAAGTAAGTATGAAATTGCACTTTCATTCCTGTGTGCATTTTAACACTTGCATTAAGGTAGTTCACAGAGATAGTACTAAACATAAGTTAACAGCAATGTAACACCAATACCTTGGCTTCTTTCTCAAGAAGTAGTTTGAAGCTCTCCTTTTTGTCATCCTCTGAACCCTTGTGCAAACTGTCCACCTCCTGTAGAAGATTAAATAATTCATCTTCTGGCTGCACAATGGTATCAGGTGACTTCTTACAGCCCTTCTCTTCCTCAGAGTCTCCTTCAGTATCAGTATGAGCTGTAAGGTAACTAAAAATCACAAAAAATAATAACTACCTTTTCTAAAAATATTGGCAAATCACTGTGAAATTAAAATGCAAAAAATTCAGTGCAATTTATTCCATTCGTCCAGACTGAAAAGTTTTTATTCATGAAATCAAGCTTATAATTATTACAAAACCTTTATTTTCAAAAGGACAGCAGAACCACAATTTCAAATTGTCCTGCCTAATCCTACATTCAAAAAATTTAGGGACGTATTAGAAACGTGTCCTTGTGCTTCAAATGCAGAACACTTTAAATCACTAATGTTTACTAAGACATTCTCTGCAACCCTGAACACTTTGCAGACCTGAACCTCTTCAACTCTTTACCTCAGTTTCTCTATATTTTGAAATGGGAATGAGCCTAATAACCACACCAGAAGCACTGTAAGAATCACTTATACAATGTCCTTTTAAACACTTTCAAGATCTAAGTACAAGCGATAATACACGTAAACAAATTGATAACAGTGATCTTCTGTACATTCTGAAGGTTAGAAGATCTGAAACTGGGAAAGATCTTATGGTAATTAATTACGCTCCATGCAGAAGTACTCAGCACAAGGCAGTCAAGGACAAGGAAATATTTACAAAGGCCATAAATACCACACAGAGATAAGCAGTTGGCCTTATGTCCAAAGTGCTGAGCATACATTAGGGTCCTCCAGTTTCACATAGGAGCAGCTGAATAGATTATATTTAAAAAGTAACCACTTGCTATGTTATGAGTCCC
>JAOWBP010053730.1:0-10696 GCA_028571105.1 Tragopan temminckii
GCTTTGAGCAACCTGGTCTAGAGGGAGGTGTCCCTGCCTATAGCAGGGGGTTGGAACTAGGTGATCTTAAAGGTCCCATCCAACCCAAACCATTCTGTGATTCAATGATTCCATGATTCAAGATGTCACCTTTAATTCCATCTGAAAACCTGGCTGCCCTTACATGCTGATCAGCACCAAGGGATCTCCATCCATTTGGGAGACAAAGAGACATGGTGATCCTCTTTTCAGTGGTCTGTGGGGACAGGACAAGGGGAAATGGCTATAAAATGGTGAGGGTGACAAAGCACTGGAACAGACCCAGAGAGTTCATGCAGTCTCCTTCTCTGGAGATATTCAAAACCCACCTGGACACCTACCTGTGCAACCTGATGTAGGGAGCCTACTTTGGCACTGTGGGTGGACTCAACAAGCTCTGGACATTCCTTCCAATCCCTTCAATTTTGTGATTCTGTGATCCTATCAAATGCTTCTTGTTCAGTTTGTCACATCTGATTTTGAACCTAGTATTCAGGATTAGTACTGATTGCAAAGCTATATTCTCATCCTGGACAATTCTGCTTATCACCTAACCAGGTTCTGTAGAGCTTCCTCTACAGCAAGCACCATTTGCCTGCTCTGTACACTAGTATTAGCAGCACAGCTGGAGCTGCATCTCCAGAGGCATGTGCATGGTTTCTCTGTGTTCCTAATTCACACGAAGTCCAATGGTCCTCTTTCTCTGCCTGTTAGAAGAAGCAGGAGAGGTAGAGACAGAGCCATGAGCCATCCTGTGACTCTGATCTTTGCCAGTTCTCTCCGATCTGCCCTGCCTAAGGCATTTTTCCCCGTCACGGTCTGGCACATCTATTTCATATCTGAAATTCAGAGGATTGTCACATATCTTAGGAAATGAGAAACAGATTCCCACTGGGGAAGGCGGGTCCCAGAGCAATGTGGTGTCAATGGCATGTCCTTTAAGTTCACAGGAGAAGGACCCAGCTGCTTATTAATGCTACTTCTCAGCTGGTGATTTCTAGGGATAACCTAACCAGGGAATTCTAGGGAAAACTTCAGAAAAAAATTTAGCAATGCACTGTGAGAATTAAATCCCCAGCCTTGCAGCTCACAGGGAGGCAGTGCTGCTCATTGTACAATAAACCACATGTGTCAGTGGACACAGATTCAAAACACGAGGAAACACACAGGAAAGTCTCTATGCCCTTCTAGCAAAATCATCTCTCTCTTTCATGGATTGGCATTAGAAACCTGGTCACAGTCTCCTGTGCTGGGGTGGATTATATGATGTTTCCATGTCTACTTTTCAGCCTAATTTTTCCACGATTTAAGAGTTTCCTTACATTACTGATACTTTACCCCTCAGTACTTTTGTTAATTCAGAGTTGCCTTGTCTTGTCTTGGAGGACAGGAAAGAGCAAGATGGAAGCACAAGGTAAGGCCACAGCTGCTCCTCCAGAAGACAAGCACATGCTCGGTGGCCACCTCGATCATATTTTGCACAGTCCTGCCAGTAATGGATTAGAAATGAATCAACAGGACAGTGCTTCACCTTTACACTGCAAGGAAAAAGAGTCAGGGATGAGGGTAAGTCATGACATCAGAGCTGCATCACTCAGCGTGGTCAGTGTGTCATCGCATTGTGCGACTGACCACTTGAGTCACACCAGCGAAATTCATCTTACTTAAATTTATAAACCTAAAATACAGAGTTGTATGCCTGGCCATGCAACTTCATCTTATTTTATAGCCTGTGATTCATCTGACCTCTCTCAGATACTGTTGTAGACTGAATCACACTTTGGTTCTTATTTCTCTGCATCGGAAATAAAGAGAGCCAACAGTGACTGGTTCATCTGAAGTCAGACAGTTCTCTGTCAGATGCCGAAATAAAAGCAAAGGAATCCCACTCTGGGCATTGTCATTTCTCCCTAATTGAAGGGCTTAAAACTTTCAAAGTAGGAGGACAATGACAGTTGGATTTGCGGTTGGGTTTTTCATGCCAACATTCAGAGATTGTTTCTCCCCTGCCAGCTTGCTCAGCTTAATTCATGGGAATGTCTAGAAACAGGAACCCCTGGAGCACAGCAAAAACGAGCCCAGCTCTGGCATTTGTGTGAGCAACTAGTTCTTTATTATTTGAGCAATCCTAGCATTGTGCAGCAAGTACATGCACCAAAGGGACTACAAAGAAAGACCCACATGCAAACCTCCATATGGAAGGTGGACTAGTGCATCTGCAGCATTCCAGGTGCAAGGGCACAATAGCCAGCAATGAGTCTGGGGCCTGTTCATAGTTTAGAATGTGTAAGAAACCAGCAGTGATCATGGCACCAAGCTGTCAGAGTTCAAGAAGTGCTTGGGCAATGCTCTCAGATACAGAGTTTGAACTTGGGGTGGTCCTGTGTGGAGTCAGGAGTTGGACTCGATGTTCCTTGTGGGTCCCTTCCAACTCAGGATATTCTATGACTTACGATTCTATGATTCTGTGATTCTGTGAGTAGGGTGCAAATTCTGGAGTGGATAGGAGTTTGCTGGAAGTGAGAGTGATAGGAAAACCACATGAGTGGGTAAAATTATTCATCAGTCCACAGAGATTGGATCCCTGGGGAGATGAGGTTTCCCACTTCCTTAGAAGATAGATCAGGGGATGTTCTGGTTGGATATTAGGAAAAAAATTTTCTCAGAAAGAGTGGTGAGGCACTGGGACAGGCTACCCAGGGAAGTGGTGCAGTCAACATTCCTGGAGGTGTTCAAGAGATTTGGAAATGTGGTACCTAGGGACATGCTTTAGTGGTATGGCAGTGATGTTTGATGGTTGAACTTGATGTTCTTCGAGGTCTCTCCCAATTTTAAAGATTCTATAATTCTATAGATCACATATGACTAGAAATTAGGGCATTATCCTTTCAGCTTTTTGTGCTGAGAATTGTTGCTTGCAGAGCAAGGAGAAAAGGAGAAGGCTTGGGCTGTGCCCACAGGCTGCACTCAGACCCCATGGGACTACAATAGAGCACTGGAGAAGGAAGTCTTATGGCAAGGTTGCATAGCAGCTGTCTGCAGAAATGAATCCAGGAGCAGCATCCCCCTGGGATGGGCCAGGAGGGTCTTGTGTTGACTGACTGCCCTTCCTGAGTTTGGGAGGAAATTAATCTCCCACCATTGGCTCCAGTTTATTTTTACACTGCAAGTTAGCCCAAAGGGGGGAAAAAAAAAAAATCATAAAAAAAAATCTATTCCCTAAAAGGAATTACAAATTTCACAGCGAAGTAAGGAGATTAGTCAAATCCCTGTGACCGTCAGCAGTTACGCTTAGGTCAAAGCCTGGCATAACTCAATCTCTGTGAGAATAGAGGAGTGGCTCAGACTGCCCAGCTCTGCAAGCCTCTCTGACAGGTCCCTTTTGCAGTATCTGGAGGGAAATATCCCTTTTGCCGCCCTGGAGAGGAGAGGCAGTCAGCCTGGCCCGGAGTGCAGACAGCAAAAGGGAACGTTATCTCTTGCAGATACCAGAGTGAGACCTTCCAAGCTGGGAAGCAGGAGGGGAACCGATTTCCCAGGCTAGGAGACATCAAAGGCTGTGTGAAACCTTCTGAAAATGCTCACCCTGAATTTCTCATGCCTGGTTGGGCATGTGGGATAACTCTCCATAAGGTTAGGGAAATGGAGAAAGTAAGAGCTGTTGGGTTCTGATTCACCTCTTGCTCTAGGGGAGAAAAAGAAGAGAATTTAGTTCAATAGCTAAAATTAAATATGCCACCCGTAGGTTTGATTTTGCACAGAAGCCAGCTGTGCAAAAGTCATTTTCATGCCCTGGCTAACGCGTCTGTGCTGTTGGGCTCACAAGACATCAGCCTTTCGAACCATGCATCAGATTTCATCCCAGAGATCAGTAACACTCAGGAGCTGTCACACCATTGCAATGCACATATGAAGCAGAGAGGTGCTGGAGAAGGAAACCAAGGACAACTTTTTTGAATTGCTCTAAGGAGAAATAGGCTTTTCAGCTCATAAGCAGTGATTTAAAAAGAACTGTAAACTTTTAGCTCCGAGGAAGGAGCTTCCTGATAGAAACTGAAGTGACAGTCTCCTCCTCTGTTATACGAACACAGACAGTATTGTTTTAAACTGTATCATGAAGCCAAAATAGGATAGGAAAGCCCATGGTGCCTGCGTTCTACAGCAGAGAGGCCGGAGGCTTTTTGCTATTGTTTCCCTTTCCCTGATAGAGTTGCTGGTGTGGTTTTGAGATTAAATCAGCATTTTCTGCAATTCTTAGCTATCCTCACAGGGCAGCTTGGTCTCTAGTCTGCCATTTGAACTCTTTCAGTAGTAGCAGCCCTGAGGTTTCCAAAATTATGAGTCAAGCACGGGGAAATCCTTACACTGATTTAGAAACAACAAGATTAAAAACAAAACATCAAAAGAAAAACCAAAGATGGGAACTTTCAAGTTGCTTCTGGTCTTCAAGCCTTTAATGTTGAGAGTGGAACAGTCCCATTGTGGTGTTTCTGGGCACCATCACACCTGCAATTCCAGATGCAGTTTCTATTCTATGTTTTCAGCCCTTGGTATTTGCTCCTGACCCAGTGAGAGCTTTCCTGCAGGAAAAAGGAAAGACCAATGAAGATGGTTTCAGTGTTGCTGATGTCAAAGCACAGCCTGCACACAGAAAAAGACATTCAGGTCCTGTTTCTAATAGCAGACATTGTGGAGGTCCCTGAAAGACCTCTCTGATCAGGTTCCCAGTGTGATTAGTACTGCTAGAGCAAATGGGAGGATATTCCACTCCCAGAAAGTTTACATCTGTGAGGCAGAGCGCAGAAGGAAAAATGTGGCCCTCACCTCTACAGGTGGAAAAAGCAGATCCATAAGGATGGAGTAAGCTGAGGTTCACCAGTACTGGACTGTGGGATGGTCAGAACGACAGAGCTGAAGCATCAGAGCTGCACAGCTGACTTAAACATGGGCATGCTCTGCCCACACCCAGAGCACCTCTTACTCCCAAGGGTCTGAGCAATGCAGCACCACGTCCAACCACTAAAGCCAGTCAGACCTGCTCTGTCCAGCCCCAGAATATCTCTTCTCTTGGTCCCTTGCAAGCTCAGGTTGCTCTGAGCTGCAGTTTTCAGCCCTACACCTATAATCCCTGCAAAGAGGACACGAGCCCTGCGCTGTTTGACCAATTGATTCTACTTGTTTCCAGGAATGCTGTGAAAGTGCCTCACAAAGTGCACGGTTTTGGTTTTGTTTCTGCTGCAGTGGGTCTCTTCCAGTCCAAAATGCCCATGATCCTATGATTAAAGCTTACTTTGATCTTTCTTCAAGGAGTGGGAACTTAGAGGAACGAGTGAGGAAGTTGCAATGGCCTGACCTTAGAGATAGAAATGCAAGAATGGAGACGCTAGTGAGAAAAGCAAAACCTTCAGAATCTTTGCTCCAGATGGAGAAGCAGGTTCAAAATCAAGGTTGTGCCTACTTGGAAGATCAGCCTACATCAAGGCTGACTTCGGTTCTGGATCCACAGAAATAATCATAGAATGGTTTACATGGGATTGGACCTGAAAGACCATCCAGTTCCATCCCCCTGCCGTGGGCAGGTTTGCCAGCCACTAAATCAGGCTGCCCAGGATCTCATCCAACCTGACCTTGAATGCTTCCAGGGATGATAATAATAATAATAATACAATATACTTCCTACCTCAAAGTGCTACTATTTCCATAATACTGAGATGACCAAAAGCATGAGTTGGTCTTTGCACCCTAGAGGGTTCAGAGGTAACATGACCTTTTCCTTCTGATGATCTCACCAGTCTGATATTTGTTCTCATGCACTTCCCCACACTCCATTCCATCTCCCCCCTAACTAGAAACACACATTTCCAAGTAACATTTTCCAGACTACGTTGCAAAAGGTAAAGCCACACAAACTTTTTCAGCACAGCTTTGGCAGAATCTCCCTGCTCTTACCTGGCCCCATGTTGTCTGTGCCCCGACAGATTCTTCCAGCCATCTCCAGCTCCTCTCGAGTTCGCCTTTTTGTGGTGTTTGTTTCTTTGCCCTTCTTAAATAAACCACTGGCAGTTACTATGGCAACACGCCTCATTCTTTCTCCCTCCTCCCTAAAAAGTCCACTTCTATTTAACAGGCTTTTAAAAAGACTATTTATACTTTCTTTTGTTATCCTGCCCCTGCTCCCTTGCAGCCAGACAAGGGCAGGCAGGGAGAAGTGCGTGCACGAGCCGATGTTACTAATAATGGCTATAAACACAAGAGCAAGCCACGGGAATCAAAGCTGTGACCTTCATCAAGAGACGTTCTGCATCTCAGATGAACAAAAAGAAAACCTGAGACGTGGCACGCGGTGAAGAGCGGCTGGAAGGGGCCATCCCCACCTTCCACTAAGGGCCGCAAGTCTCCAGAAAAGCATCATGTGAAAAGCAGTCATGCTATCACAGCAGGCAGCTTCCACCTTTCATCCATCCTCAATGTCAGACGTGCGTCTGCTCTGCTGGTAATTGGATAAAAAGAAGAGTCGTGCTCCTTTTTGTTTCCTGCGAGAAAGAAAAGCTGCCTTCTTCTCTTTGCTTTTTCATCTTAAATCTCAGGGCTATTAGCAAGTGTCAGGGTTTACTTCCTTAAGGCTCATTATATTATTTCAACGTGCAGATTGCAATTTATCTTAACCCTTAGCTAAAGCAGTAGGTATCTGAATTTTTACCATGGCAGCTTTTCTCCTATTGTTTCTCAGGCATTTCTGTTAATACAAAACAATGAGTCTCCATTGAGAGGTTTCACTTGCATCAGGCTGGCGCCAGAAACCACATGCTTTTTGGTCATCTTTAGGGTGTTCCAGGAAACATATTGTCAACGGAGCTCAATTTTTCAGTAGGAAAAGCAAGTAGAAGAAAGACTCCCCAGCCCTTCCCATCTTCCCTCCACAGAAAGATAGCTTTCAAGATCTCTTTATTGATGAAACATGACTCCAAAGATCATTAATCCATTTCTTTTCTTGCTTGCGATTTCTGGACAGCACTAGACACTCCAGAAAGGGTTAAGATATCTAAAACTTCAGCCTCCATAAGCAGCTAGCAAAAGTGTCCTGTCCCCAGGGTAGGATCAGTGTATGAGAATTTGCTCAGATCATGTAATGTTTGTAACTTGATTTCCTGCCGGAAAGCTTCAGTGGGTGGAGTTTCTGCTGAACCAGACAGAACTAGAATTATTTCCTTCTCCAGATTGCTTGTGCATGTCCAGTCAAGCTCAACTGAATTAATAGCAACCGGCTCATTTCCCCCACACACCCCTTCCCATTCACTTTTTGCAGTGGAGGTGCGGGAAATATGTGATAATCTTTCTGCCTGAGGATGTGGGATGGTCCTGCAAACTTGGCCAAGTCCCCTTCTTTCTCTGTACCTCTTATCCAGGTCTTCTTGAATTCTGGAGAAGGGATGTCCTAATGACCAGCTTGCTGCCCTACTGATTTCCTACATGACCTTGGGAAAGTCATTTAACCTCTGCTCTGTAAAATGGAAAGGAAACAAGTGGGAGGCTTGGCCTCCCTGCTGCCAGCACCAGCATCAAAGCAGGACCCACGAGGACTGAAAGAAGGAATTTCTCCAGTTTAAGCTTTAAAAAGTCACTATCTTTTCCTGGAACAGTGGTGGATTGCCACAGAGGTGCTTCTGCAAGAGAAATATAGCTCCCATGCTCCCAACTGCAAACTGATGCATCAGTCCCCTGCCTCCATCACTCCAGGAACCATGAGTTTCCTTTGTATCCATCACTGAGAACATCCAGGGCTCCTTCAGAAGGCCAGATCCTGCTCCAGGTGCTCTGTGTTCTAAGCTAAACTACAGTAAAATGCTTTTGTCTGTATCAAGAGCATCCACATCGGGATGAGCACATGCCTCACCAAGTGAGATCCCTCAGATCCTGTAGGAGAATTAAGAGCCAGGGCCAGGTTTCTATGCCAGGTACAGCTCCAGGACTCTGTTGGCTTTGAATGGTGCCAGGTCAAGTTATTTGGCATTCATCTCGTAACCCAGACACTTCACCATGAATGTTAAGAATCACAGAATATCCCAAGCTGAAAGGGATTCGTAAGGATCATTGAGTCCAACTCCTGGCTCTGCACAAGACCACCCAAAAATCAGACCATAAAATGAAGATGGACAAATTCCTTTCCCCCAGTCAACAATAAGCAGCACATTTTGCAAACCTTTCCCAGTTACCCTGACCAAAATAAATGAAGCACTCTTTTTTTTTGTTGTTTTTGTTGTTTGGTTTTTTTTTTTTACACACGAGACCAAGCAAGAAACTCCTCCAAGGCACAGAGACATTTCTGAGCTCCATTTTTCTCACCCTTTTCCAGTTGCTGTCTCCATCAGCCTAGGGCACACCCTGTCCCTTCCATATTGATAGTATCGTGCCCTTAGGATGTGTCTGCTCTCCCAGGTAGAGCTTGTTACACAGAATAGTCCTTTCCATAGGGGTAGCTAAGTCTGGATGCTTGGGTGTGAGATAGAAAGTAGGCGCTGCTGCTTATCATACAAGGAAAATTATGCAAGCTTGTCCTTTCATAAGAAAAAAGCTATTTTGATAGGTTGGTAACTTCGGGCAGTGAGAAGGGCTCTTGCAGCATGTACCAAGTTTTCCAAGTGCCAGATGAAGTGGGTTACAGATGGAGCAACCAGCTGCCCCTCAACAACTTCCTTAAATCAAAAGACTGCTTCATCATCTGGAATTTAAAAAAAAAGGACAAAACTTGAGGACTATTGCATGTAGCATCACTAGACAGACTGCCACCAAGCTGTAGAACTCAGATTTTTATCTATTACTAATATTCCTTCCCTACCTCCTTTCTGATTGCTGGCTTGCTGGCGTGGGAATGCATGTGTATGGCTTAGTTTTTTTAATTGCAATCAATTTGCAGACCACTTTCAGACATGCTGGAGACCACCAGAAGAGCAGGGACCACATGGGTAGAAGCCCTGCCCTGGGAGACCCATCCTGCCTTCCCTCATGTGATTAAAATACCATTCCACATTACAGTGTCTGCAAAGATTTAACCAAGTTCTCAGACCAAATGAAAAACCCTGGACTATGCCATGTGCATCAGCAAGCAGAACTGAGCCTCAGCTGCAATGGATGGCAGCAAGGAGGCTATCTAGCCATCAGCAATGATCCCTGCATAGCCTCTCCCATCTCTGCCACATGCAAATGCAATTTCTTAGTGCCTGGGCCTAGCTCCCTCTGTTCTGAAGCCTTCATCAGCTATTAATACCCACGGAATCTATGATGTATGCGAACAAGGTTTTGACGAGTGTGGGAAAAAGAAAGACACTAACACGTATGAGTGAACTTCAGTTTCACTCGTGCTGAATGCAATTCAGTTAGTCATTTCCTTCAAGTGAATTCCAAGTGTTGGTCCAGCTATTAAATGACTCTTCATGAACAGGTAAATGCTCAACTTTCAGCATCTCCTGAAGGAAAAGCCCATTTGATTTAAAGAAAAACAAACCAACACAATAACACCTAAATTTTAATCAGAACTTTTGCATATGTATATATATATATTCCAGCTTTCTCAGCTCTCCCAGAAAGAAGTACTCAGTAGAAACAGCAAGCTAGAGAAACCCAGGTTGTATGTAACACAGGTGAATATGATGTCTGTCTAGTAACTGGAAACCTCATCCAGATGTGCAAATCTCATTGGAACGCCGTCTTAACTGCTCCACCAAAGGAGTAGTGAAGGACCTTGTGTACTTGGTGGAGAACTTGTTCACTTCAAACAATTAGTAGATGAGAAGGAGCAATAGGTGTTGAAACATTTGAATTGACATATCAGGAATCCATGTTTCACATCCTACCCCGGAGGAGTTGTTTCTCCTGTAACCTTTCCAAACTGGAATTATCATTTTTCTGCTGCTTTCCTCCAACACAGCAGCTATGAGAAGCATTCTCTGCAAGTGGCAAAAGAGAGCAATTTTTTCCATCATTTATGTGTTACAGTGCCCTGACTCAAAGAAAGCTTTTGCATTCAGCTGAAATGACAGAAGGACCACGGAAAAATGCTTACAGAAACTCAGACAAAGCAGGTGCATGGGTGCTGTTACCATCCTTTCGGTAAACATGGTGGTTGCAAGGACTTGATATGAGCAGGTGTTCAACCTGTAATACAAGCACTGTCACAAGCACACATTAAAACACAGCCAGGCTTTCCACTAACTCTAAGGCAGATACAGTCCTCTGGGATTAGCATTCACACAGAGGTTACAATCCTCCCACTTTGCTTTTCAGTGCATTATGCTGGAAACTGTGCTCAAGGATGCTAACGTTCACAGGAGATTGTCGATATTTCTGCTGCAAATCCATTCAAATTCAGGAAATTACAGCTAACGTGAAGCCTATTTGATCCTCTTAAGGCAGTGACCTGATTGCAGAAACATTTCTCAGACTGTTTTTCTAAAATATGGAGAAGTAAGTTGGCTGAAGATGAATATAGGCATGCCAAGAGACCTGAAGGTGTTCCTCATATCAATTTTTAATGCCTCCATTTTCCCTTCAACTTAGAGAGGACAAATGCTCACCCGATAAGGAGCAGAAGCAAAACCCAATCCTTTGCCCAAGGAGGCTGTGGATGCCCCATCCCTGGAGGCATTCAAGGCCAGGCTGGATGTGGCTCTGGGCAGCCTGG
>JAOWBP010053731.1:0-47183 GCA_028571105.1 Tragopan temminckii
GCAGCCTGGTCTAGTATTAAATGTGGAGGTTGGTGGCCCTGCCTGTGGCAGGGGGGTTGGAGATTCATGATCCTTGATGTCAGTTCCAACCCTGGCCATTCTGTTAACCACACACTGAAATTCTGAAAAAACTTGATCCTCGTTCAGTGGTGCTAACTACAGATACAAAAGGAACAACCTCTCAAAAACTGGCAAGAGAAGTAAAGGTTTCATGTATTTTCCAAACTCTTATTTTCTGCACAGTTTCATACAGAAGCAATCATTTTCAAGTTATACAAATATATCTCATTTTCTCATTTGTTGGTTTTAGCGTTAGCCTACTACTATACACTTGGTTTCACAATACTTAAAGGCAAAATTGACTTCTAAATTTCTTTGATGTTTTCTTGGAAGCTTCTGCAAATATTCTCACCACTGCCAAGGCTCAGTTACAGGAGTGAGTTTGCATTGGCTCTTGCAGACACCCAGTAAACCCATGGTCCACCTCAATGAGAAATTTGGTGACTATACCAGGAGACCAACAAGCTAAATTTATTGAAGTTATACTGCTAGAGTAGGGTGCAGGAATCTCATGGTTATGCTGCATTTCTTTGAATGGCTACTGACAGCTTCTTGTGACTCATGCCAGTTCCCCTTCCCACCTTTTCTAAAGCAATGAGGTGTTAATGTCTCATTATGTTTCACACAGTTGCAGGCAAGCTAATTTTAAGCTACCTGTTAACAATAAATTATTTAAGATTCTACAGGGACTCAGCATTTTTCTAGTGCTTGAGAAGTCACCTGACAACTTGTGAAGTGGGAGCCATCTACTACTGGTGCCAGGAACCTCACAGCAACAGCAGGGGAATCAAAAAATTCAAAAGCTGTAATAAAACAAATCTAAAGATATCCTAGACTAAGCAAGGCTAAATCTAGCCTTTCAAGTGTATTTACATTACATATATACCACGCTGCTCTGACCTTTGAGGTCACAGCAATTTTCTGAACATCTCAGAGCAAAGGAGCACTCAAATCTGGACTTAGAGTTTCAAGAAAGTCAACAGAAAGCAGTTCAGGTCTCAAATCTAGTGATCTCCTGGGCTCCAATTGCAGAGTAAACATGCCCGACCTTGGCCAGATAGAAACCAGGAGAAGCTGACTAACCTACTAGTGAGCAAAGTGAATGTGCCCTTAAGCCATGCCTGCTATTTACTATGGCCAGGAATTTAAGATCAAAGCCTATTTCAGCTTCCAGACAAACTATCAATAGCAACATGGATGCTCTGCCTTCTTAGCAGGTGCATTCCTAGTCAAGGTACAAAAGTAAAGATACAAATATCCACAGTCTTATGCCCTGTTGAATGAAGGGCTAATTTGTTATATTGTTAAAATTGTAAAAGTGGTTGAGCACAAACAATGGAAAAGATATGGGTACCTCAACTGTAACCCAAGGAGCCTGCTGATTGGTCCAAAGAGCCACATCCTAGAAACCATCTTAGAAACTGAACCAGTTGAAGATGGAATACTTCCTCAAGCTACACCGGGGTCAGAAGCACACTGCGAGGATGACGTACAGCCTTCATCCTCACAACCACCAGGAGGCACTACGCATGCGTAAAAGCATAATTTGGGGTCAGATTAAGGGCATAGAACAGGTATGGAATATTATAATGAACTCCCAGAAATAACCATAATAACCATTCCTTGTCTTAGAAATACTGAGAATATGCATGCATTCCTTCTATAAATAAAGATGCTTACCTCCACCCAGCATGCATGCAATGCTGAATATCATACCTGCTTTATAACTACTTTGTGGTTACAGAGTTTGACTCTGAAACTCAGTTTGGCGAGCAGCCAGGAGCATCTTTGCTGGACCTCGGGGCGGGCTGGACCAGGGGACGCTTCTGGCGCACCCAAAAAAAATTCACGGAAGACTCCCCAGGCCGACACATCCGCTGTGGGGCAGGGAAAGAGCTCCAGCATAGACCAAGAATGTTACAGGTACAGGGGACCCATAAATCACGAGGAGATGTTTGATTCTGCAACTCACTATAACTTGCTTGGTCCCAGACTACAAGCGCCTACCCTGCTTGTACTCCGCCACTGAAACTTTCATACACTCCTATAAGAAAATAGATAATAGCCAGTCAGTAGCCTTTCTACTCCACTTCCACTAGGAACAGATCCAGAATCACTTAAAATCAGTTATTTCAGTCTGTAACGTGATGGAAAGTGCAACAAAACAGTGGAACAGCAAGGCCCCGGGCCACAAGAAGTGAGAATCCGCTCAGACACAACAGCAGGAGGCACAAAAGAAAGTGCTTACCTTCAGAAGGTCTGTAACGTCATCAAGTAGGCAGGGATCCCCAGATAATAACACCTTTCTTCCACTGCCAATTCCTAAATGAGGTCTGGGAAGGAATGGATCCTGGCTCCATGCCTTCCAGTCATTCAGGTTCACTGCACGCACCTGGGCTCTACTGGGTTGGCCCTGCCTTCCCACCAGGTTCCTTCCCACTGGTTCAGGCCATGACTTAGCATTTCCACTATGCAGTCTTATACAAAAATACCTGCCACTGTTTAGCTACTGTAATATCACTATTACCAATCAGTTGTGCCATAGATACATTAATAGAAATTGAATAAGCACATGCATAGTGTCTTCCCGAATCATAAATAATGCAATTGTCAATATTATCTGTGAAGTAGTGACAGCAATTCCACAGCAACAGTTATTCATAAAGTAATCACAGGAAAACCATGCAGCAATCCTATATTTTTATCTTGAGCCTGGTCAAAATAGAATAATGCCTCTGAAAGAAAATGAAGACAATGTAGGTCTGACCACTGCCTTTAGATAAAATTCTTTGACAGTGGGGATGTTTACAACTGCCCTAATCAGATGCTTCTCACACAATTTTATTCCACTCTACACCTTGTGCTGTAAATCAGGCTTTAAAAAGCAGATAGCAACACTGTGATCTTATGTCAAGAATGAGAGATGTTTGTTTAATGGGCCTTTAAATTGTTTGTTTTAGGAAATGCATATACCACTGCCAATGCAATAACTTCCCACCATATTTTTAACTTGCTCTTTCTTTAAGCAATAAAAGAATGACAGGATAAGAATCAGTATAAATAACAATAAAGCAGTGCTTGTTTGCATTTTCCCAAACCACTATCTCCTAATTCTGCTGTAGACAGTCTATGGTTGCAATCAGTTTTTGAAATATGCCTTTTTCAAAAACTCAAGAATAACAAAAAACACTGATTGTATCACTCTGAGCTGAACAGCTGCTGTTTCACTTAAGAGTGGTAGTGCATCCTTGAAATTAGAATAAAAATGAAGAGTTGAAGGCCTCACGCAGTTATTAAAGCTATGAATTTAAAGCACACTTAGAAGACATGGCGACTTGATTTTTGTCTTTCACTGTCTCTTGGGTTCTCTCAGTGCTCCTCTAAAAAGTTCAGCTTTCCCCCTCTGCCCTCTTAATTTGTTTAATTTGTTTAATTTGTTGTTAATTTGCCCTCATATTTTGTTCTCAACAGATTATCTTATTAAGCTATGTTTATATCTCGAACTTTTCATAGATCTGATGAAATACACTTTTTTTTAATTTATGAATGTGTATCAATTTATAGAGACCTTATTTTTCCATATTTCTATGAAGATTATTTCAGATATCTGTGAGTCCAACTAGACTGATTTTCTTTGCCTTATCATGTTATGAGTTAAATAAAAACAGTGTTCATTTTCCCCCATTAGGTCTACTTTGCAGGTCTTTAAAATATAAGATAGTTTCAAATAGAATCTGTTATTTACTACAGAACAATCTTTTTGTTATATCTTACTGCCTGGGAATGTATCTGTGCAAATTCATTCCAGGAGGCGTAAGCAATTTCAGGCCAGAAAATTGCTCAGGATGCGGACAGAAAAAGATGAAGTTTGTTTGAGTCCCTGCTGCACCTTGCAGTTTTCCTTAAAAGATACAAAATAATTGTGTTGATTAACTTAAACTAATTATGGAAAGTTCCAGAAGACCTTGAATAACCAGAATTCCCTAAAGCTAACAGCAGGGGATGCTATATATACTTTTTTTGGAAGTATGTATTACAGAAAATACTGGAAAATAAGTGTTTTCCGAGTAAGAAAAAGTTGATTAAGCCTGAACTGAATGGAAGAGACCAACAATCCTCCCTTCTTGACGTATAATTAAGTCAAAAGACAGGAAAATTTAATGAAAAAGTTAAGAAAATTAGTTATACAGAAAAACATTGGTCTTGTTTGTTGGTTTTTGTTTGTTTGTTTGTTTGTTTTTTAAGTTACACATACACTAAGCTTTCTCCACATATTAGTAAAAAAGAACAGATATTAAATAGAATTTATATTCAGCATCAGAGGAAAAGTTTCAGAGGAGAACTCTAAGCAGGCCAGAATAAGTAACAACATTTTAAAGAGAACTAGAAAGAAACAGACAGAAAGCTTTTGAGAAATGGAAGAACTTATTTATCGGAAAGAAAGCCATATTCATAGATAATAATAGGTATTAAGAATGACTAGAGTTTGTATGAATCTTTGCAAGGAGATGAAAATAAGCAGTGAATGGTTCCTCCACTGTACAAAATCAGACAACAACAACAAAAAAATGAAGCTGATATGAAAGAGGCAAAAACTGAAAATGGTTCAGATATCTTCTATTAAAAAACAAAACAAAACCAAACAAAACCAACAACTTAGGTTTTCCATAAATATTTTATTTCCAGACTTGATGTTAAGGGCAAGATAGCTTATATAGTTTTGAAGCAGGAGAAAAACAAAATGCATTTTAACAAAATATCAGCTAACATCTGCTAAAGTATTATGAAAAGAACAGGCATAGGAAATAATGGGTTATTTCATGAGGATTTTTAAAATATGTAAGCTCAGGTAGCATGATATACTATTAGCAGCTCTATTTCTATATCTGTATTTAAGGACTGGGAAAGAAGTTATTCAGCAAGGGAACAAGCTGTTCATCTTAATTGCTAGTACACCAAAGCTTCAGGAAAGGAATCTAAGGAGAGAAGTATGACAAGAGAAACAGAATAAAAAAACAGTGACAGAAGTAGAGAGTAAGATAAAATGTAACACAGGTTTGCTAAAGGTAGGTGTTGACAAACTTGACATCTTTCTTTGATAAGATTTTCTAGACAAGGGCAACACAGAAAATCTAATCTACTTGATACTGAGAAAAGCAATGGATTTTCTTTTACATGGCATTTATAGTGAGAAGAGAGAGAATGAAAAAAATGAGTTGCAGAGTTAGTAGCTGTGTGACCAGTGTTATTCAGGCACTAGCTAAAAGGCAACAGTTACCTGCGCTGACAAGGCACCAACCCAGAAGGGTGTCCAAAAAGACTTAGAGGCTGACCTTGTGACACCCTTTGTTTTCATTCAATACAGGAGCATTTATTGAGAACCATGTAATTCAGAAAACATTATCGATATGCAGGAGGATCAAAACACTGAACAGGAGATGGGGGCTGCATATGCATTAATATTTTCACTTGGAGCAGTTACTGCCCTTTTTAAGGCAAATTTTTGAAAAGACAGTCCAGTTGTTAGTTGGCCTTCAGGTCACAGCACTAAGCTAGGACTGGTATGAGTTCTCTGCCTTTATATCCCAAATGCATAGGGATATAAAAGCATGGAGGTCACCCAGCAAATCAGTTCCTTTTGCATGGAGGTGCTTAACTAATGCAGATGTAACACCAGTATCTTTGAGGATTTCATTTACAGAAGAAGTGGTGTACATAGTTCCACTTCATACATCTAAGATTAAGAAAAAGAGCTCATATTTGGAAATACTAGAGCAGAAAAGAGGCTGCTGCTTCATCAAAAGAGGATTTTTAAACACAGAGATTACATAGAAAATGTGCTTGTGAGAAGGGAGAATTTCAGGGCAGATTACCACAGAGAAAATTCATGCCTGTACATTCATTTGCCTACATGTTATTCCTAAATTGGGCTACCACATCCTTTGCTCTCAGTGCCTCTCCCTGACCCCTGCAGTTCTTATCCGCTGCATTCAGGTGGGATCATGCCTCTTCTTCTTGGACTCCAGCAGGATGCACTTATCAGCTCTTGGCCAAAGGAGACCAGTTTTTGCTCTCTCAAAAATGAGAGGAGAGGAGCACAGGCTCTGATAGCCACCAGAAGCAGATACTGGCTTTGTGGGAGCAGCTGAGCTCTTCTCATGGTGCCTGCAGATCAGCATTGACCATCTGGGCACAGAGCATGGTAGCTCCCCCTTGAGCATGGGAGAAAGTGGTAACGGCTGCTCAGTGTGTGCACAGGCATGGGCTGCCCATTCTTCACTCAGCTGGATTGTCTTTTAGACTGCTGATTCTCACTTAAGCTGCTGAGAACAAATACTCTTTTTTTGAAGTTATTTTCCTTGAGCAGAGAGATACAGGAGTGTCTCCACCACTCAGCTGAGAGGTACTTGTGGTATCTCTAAGTTCAGAGGCTGGCAACTGCTGTCTTCCATCTGTGAACTGATTCAGGCACCAGTGAAGGGCAGACTGTGCAGACTAAAGCTCAGCAATTCAGTATGGATCAAAAAAGATGACAAAGAAAATAAAACAGATGCAGCCAAAAGCTGAAAATCATGGCTATGCCCTTAATCCATAAGAGAGAAGGAGAGAAGAGGGGACTATGCAAGAAATTAAGTTATTAAATGCAGAGAAAAAATAAATGGTTCAGCATAGTCAGTCTCTTCCTTTGTTTCTGAATTAGTCAGCCCACTCAGTTAGCAGCCATAGTAAAAATTTTATGTCTATCTGGAGTCTTTGAAACATCCAGCCAGAGCCAATGTTATGAACTATTCGTATTTACCTGATAGATTTTTAAGACATGCTTGAAAGATGTAAGAATTAAAATAATTCTTCAGTCTTGGTTAAGAATTCAGAGGGGTGGAAATGTCTTTGAGATCTAACCAGAATCTTGGGATGTTAACCTACTTAAGTTACATTATGTTCAAAAGCTATGGTGCTGGATGACATGGAAAATCCAGAGGGAACTAGATCAATCAGAAATTAAGACTTCCAGATGTCATTTTATAAATTAATGATTTGATTTCCCATTTGTACAAGTGCTGATGTAAACAACAATTCACAGAAATCTTGTAGTATAGAAGAAACCAAAGGGCCCAGAAGCATATTTTAATGTTACAGTAGTTCAATAACTGTATTTATTGAAGTTCCTTAGGGGGTTGTGTAATATGTATCATAGACATAGGACTGTGTTTTATGGGCCAAATTCTACTCTCAAACTTCATTAGAGGTTTTAAACTAGCATAATGGAAAATGAACATGCTTCCTCTGAGATCTCTAAATCTCTTATAAAATAAGAACAAAAATGGGAACTAAAAATATTTACCATCTGGAATGCATGTACAGTCTACAGAAAAAACATGCAGAATAGCCACCTACTCATTGAAGTTGATTACCTCTTCCAGTTAACCAACCAAGTTTTCCTCTTTTGGCACACTCTCCCATAAGTTGAAACTATGTTTTGCAGTAATCAAATACGATGGTTGACTCTTATTTTTGCTGAAATCTCCCCATTTATCCGTGACTTCCCAGTTGAATACCCAACTCTTGCAACCACATGCCTCAGAATTATTTTCCTCCTGCAATACACTTCCAGTTTTAGTAGCTGTTGAGATAAGCTTTGAAACTTTTACCCAGTAACAGCAAATAAACAAGTGTTCTCTGTTTATTAGTTAAAACATCAAAAATTTTTAGCCTAGCCCATTATTTTACAGCAGTGGAGTTCTGATTAATAGAACTTGCTTTTGTGTGTGTGTATAAAGATATATATATATAGTAAAAACAGTGGTTGGGCAGCAAAGCAGCTATGTCATGTGCTTTGCTATAGCTTTGGACATCCAGTAGTTCCGGAAGAAAGTGAATTTTTCTTCTGCTACCATGCTGAAGGGGTGAGACCCTTCCAGTTTGCAGTGTGAGTTAGCCAGAAGGACATGCGTAGATTGAAATCAAAAATTGGAGGATACTGCAAATATTGACAGATTGGTAGTTTATTAGTTGTTTTTCTAGCAGTGTTTAAAGGAAATACTTCCATTAGATCACTGAGAGAAGAACATCAAGCTTAAAGCTGGCCAAAATTCCACTCATCTGTGGGTAATAACATCTTAATTATAAGCAATCTGGAGAAAAAACATCCATGATGACCATGGTATATCCAAAGTACTCATTATCGGCTGCTAATGTTCTTACTTGGGGACACTGATTGAAAGACATGCATGTATCAATAGTATAATAGCAAGCACTGCTACAGGGTGAGGCTTTCAACAAAAATACAGTGATGAATGGAGACAGAACAGTAAACACTCCTGTTAGCTCTTGAAGCAAGTCATGTCTGAAAGACATGAGAGGATACTACGGAAATGGGTATGAAGAAGCAAGCTGTTGAACAGGGGTGGAGTCTAATTCATACTAATATTCATCTAAAAGAAATCTACTCAGTGCTTTCTAAGTTCCAGCAGGTAGTTTGACAGGAGTCAGCTGAACAGGGAAAAACAGCAGGGTTTGGTCAGTGATATGTTTCACGTCATTTCTTTATTGGCAAGTAAATATGATGATGCAACACCCCTACACCCCAGGGAGCCAGAAGCAAAAAACTGAGAACAATTTAAGAGCTATGACCTGTTTGGTATCTTATTGAGAATAAAGCAATATTGGTATATGGTCTGACTTGTAATCTAACCTTAAAAGTCACTTGGAGGAAGAGTAATCTTGATGGAATTACTCTAGATTAAAACATCATTTTGTTTTACATTGTAGACAGGCAGGATCTTCAGTTTATAGCTTCTTCTGGAATATAGCTTCAATCTGTAAACTGTTGTTTTCTCGTCTTTTGCAATATGAAAATCTGAGAAGATGATCCATAGACTAAAAAAAAATTGCTACAATTTTCCCATTAAATGTTTAATTATTTTAGTTTCTTGTATGCCTTGCTATGATAATTCCTGTAGTTGAACCTTAAAAACTACACGAGATTTAGATGGAGAGATTATTTCACCTTCCCGTCCTCCCCCCCCCCCCCCAAAATTCTCATGCTCACATAAACAGCCAAAGTACTTTGGCAGGAACTTTTTAGCTCCATATGAAGGCAGTAAATGAATTACAGTATACACTGTATTCAATAACAGTGAATACTTCAAAGCATCCTAATAACTAGGGCATGAATGTAAAATGTGTTGCTCTGCACATCTAAGAGTTTTCCCCTTTCTCATCGTGTTCTTTGAAAAGGTGGCTTTATTCAGATTTTTGTGACTGTTCTTGTTCTACAAAAGCACTTTTAGGATTTTATTGAGGTTTACATACACCAGTGTTCAAGACGAAAGGCTTTCATGTCAATTATTAATAACAAAATCTTTCATCTGCCTATTTAAAAAAATAAAAACATGATCCTTTTTTTCTCATTTTGATGTTTAATTTAGAATGAAAATCAAACTCTTAAAAAAGTTTTCCTTACTATCACAAGGGAAACTATGATGTTTTTAAGAATTCTCTCTATGAAGATAATGCCAGCTAAAAATAAAATAGAAAATAGTAAAATAAAAAGGATTAATTCTGAAAAGTGTTGAGCATACTTAATGATTTCAACAGGAGTGGGAAGGCACTCAGGACCTCACGGAATGAAGATTTAAATTCTAGTTTCTACTACTGTATTTGGGTACAGTCAAGTTGAAAAAGCTTGGCTTGGAAAGAGATTCAACTGGGATTTTAAAAAAAATAGATTTCTGACTAAAAGGAAACTTATTTGGACTGACATCTATTCATGTGTTCAGGCTGGTCCTTTTCCTCATCCGTGACAGCTCAGCCAGACCTGTAACCAATTGAGTGTCTTATCACTGACCATAAGAGCTCATTCTCTCAAGATCTCAAAGACCCTTGTGCCCCCACTCATCCTACAGTGGTGTTGGTCATTCACAGATCTACTAGTCTGTGGTACATACAACTGAAGGAATCATTGCATAAAATTCATTGCAACATTGCTGGCCACACATTTTCTTGGGTTTTTATTCAGGACCAAGCCTGTCAAACTTCACAGTCTAGTAAAAAAATCTAATTTAAATAAAACATCATTTTATTCCATTTTATTATTTTGAGAACTAAGAACAACAGCCAAACCCTCCTTCCCAAAACAATAATCAAGTAAGTGCTGCAGGTTTCATACAAACTTCCTTCCAAAATTTCTCATAGCAAGTGTTCCAACAAATTTCATTATTTGAAATTATGATTTCTTTTCAGACTGCAGTTCTTGTTGCTTGCAGTTCCTGGATTTTGTTTTAACGAAGTTCTTACCATTCTGATCACATCTACATTTTAATTAAGAATTGATGCTTCTAGTGTGATTTAATGTTTTTAACATGTATTTCATCATTTTGTTTTGAGCTGAAAATGGGAGATGAATCTCTGATCTCTTTTATACAGCTTCAAGATAAAATGAGCGCTAGAACAAGCTATGCAATAGAAGTTAGGCTCTCACACACCTTGTTTTAATCTTGTTCACAATGTCAGCTTTAGAAATCACACGTATTTAAATGTTTAATCCTTCTGTAATATAGCCTGACTTCGGTTTTCTTTCGTTTCTTATTGCATCCAGACTGCAGACCCAATGTCTTCTGGTGAAATGGAAGTAAATGAAGAGAACATCACGCTTTTGACCATTGCTCTCAAATAGAAGTTAGCCAAGTTCAGAATGCAGAAACTGCACTCAGGAGGGTGGAGTTTGCTGATGCAGATATATTTATCATTTGAACTATTACTTCATGAGTTATAGAGGTTCATATGAGCTATTAAATATTTTTTTCCTGTGTCATTGTGATTGATTGTGCTCCCAAGAAGCTTAGGGGATGTGGCTGTTAAAAGTAAGAGAGCTGCCTGCAGAATTATTCTATGTGCTGTTTACAGTGTGTTGGTGCTACTGGTTGTGGACTACTTTTGATTTATTTTGCTCTTAAAAGTCATCGTCCAGCCTAAGACTTTGAGAGAAGGTCTGAGATTTCAGTGCTAACAGGAAAGAATATCAACACCCAAAACCTAACCTGAGAAAGTACAACTAGAATTATAGGAAACTCAGCAAGTAGAAAACTCTAACCATAATTTTTCAGAGTCTTTCTCCACCTATGTAATGTAGCTGCACTTCAGAGCAGTTGCATGCTGCCTTCTCAGTGGGCAATTATAAATTTAGGTTGTCTTTAGCTATCAACTCCTATCGGCAATAGAAGTGGAATTCCTTTCACAAGCTTTACCAATAAAAAGTAAGTCTCCAAAAATGTTTCAGTCGGTCCAAGATGTTCTTTAAATGTCTGAGAACAAGTTGTGCAATATTATGCATTTGACAGAGATAAGAAAGTAGCAATAATTACTATTTAGATCAGACAACAGGGAGTAAAATATTTGAGCTCCGATTTCAACTTCACTACTTGTTAATCATATGATGTCTGACAAGTTATAGCCATTCTGTGCCTCAGCTTCTCCCTCTATAGATCAAGGGCAATAATGCTCACTCAGATTTCTGAAGAGCTTTGAAAGTTTTGTACAGAAAGCACCAGGCAAGTCTTATTAGTGAGCTTAAGGGACTCACTTCTCACATGACTGATGGTTGCACTGAGAAGAAAACAATCTTTGGGATAGATTCTGCTTTTTGTCACCTTTTTTACCTTCAGTTACACATTCAACCAGCTCCTTAATTTTAATCTTCTAATAAAGCTAGTGCTGATCTGGAAATCTCTGCCAGCTTCTGAGTGAAATTAACTATTCACCTTTCTATTTGACAGCACTGGAACTTTTCCACTGTACATGCAAGTACATGAATCGCCCTGCTCTTATTTTATTTCCTTTCTTCCTGCCACCCAAATGCGGAGGCTAATTCTGTTTTAAACTTTCTGAATGATTGCAAAGGTGTGATTCACCTTCTCTAATTTAGGCACCATCTGTCCAAGGTCTGAGGCAGGTATCCTCAGTTCCCTTTATTATCAGTAGAGAGAAACAGGCATCTCCAGAGAGCAATTTATCTTATCTCAAGATAGGATGTCTAAAAGAGGTCAGAAAAATCACACTCTGGAGATATCTATTGTATTTCCATGACTATTAAGGGAGTCTTAGGTGACTTGCTCAAACTTGGGCACATAACTTTTAGACATCCCATACTAGTTATCCACAAGAGCTGTTAAAACAATTGTATCCTGTTAAGCCGGTAGTTGATCCTCCCAATATAGCCCTAACTGCAAACTGATACCATCTAAATGGGACCAATAGTACTCCCCATCTCACAGCATAGATAAAAATGTGGTACAGGTGGTTGTTGTTAGCAATGTGAATTGGATGCCTGACATTAATCAGAAGGTAATAGCTAGACTGTAGGTAAAACAATTCTTTGAGAGCCATCAGATGAGCTCAGCCCAGTCACCATCAGTCAAACATTCCTCACATTTACATCTCACATGTTGGTTCCTCCATGCAAGAGACAGTGATACTAAGATGTGCCATTGAGCATCTCTTTTCTTGCACCAACAAGTTCCTTATTTCTAATAGTGGTGAATTAGGTACTATTGATCCTCAAACATCCTCTTTGTCCCAGACTAATCATTAGCCTTCCTGCAAGGTAAGAACATTCCCTATTAAGGGGAATCTATTCAATACTTGGGGTCTCTTAAGAAAAAAAAAAAAAAAAAAAAGGATATTTAGAGTTTCTCAGAATTGCTCAGATGCTTGGTTAGAGGTACTTTTGGCAAAGTGGCAGGGATGTAAGAAGATATATTTTATCACCTAACTGGTGAACATAATATGTAGCTCTTCCTAACGTGCAGATAAACATTGCTGCAACCATCCTCGAGACACAATTGTCTTACAGGGGACTGAGGTGCACTGTTTCACAGCATGCCATAGAAGCACATAAAGGTTTAGAACAAGAATTAGCTCAATGTATTGAGCAGCTGACATTCCCTCCCAAGAAACTTTTGTTTGTATGTTATTAGTGGGGAGGCCTCAAGTGAGAAGATAAATTAACATAGAAACTGTGAACAAATTAAAAAAGAAAAAAAGACAAAGTTTCTGTACGATAAAAAGCTTATTGGTACTCTGAGAAGTTGGCTGATCTGCCCTTCCCCTGAGCTTCCTTCTCCTGCAGTCCTGTCACAATCCTAATCGCTTTGTGTTTTGAATATTACAGCCACTCATTTTATGCACTTCTAAATCCCAGTGCTTCAGATTTCAACTGTTCAAAGTGCTGAACTTGTATTACATATAGCCCCGGAAAAGGACTGTATTCTCAGTAGCACTCATTTTCTTTACTTACAAAGCAGGCTTAGATTTATTCAGTGCAATGCACCCTTCTTCCACCAAACAACTTCTCTGTTTTGAACTCATCGCTTTTTCCTCAATATTTTCTTATTTCAGACTTTCAGACTTCACAGCTGTCTCTCACAACCTCATCCGTAACATTCTCCCTTTTATTAACTCCACATAAACATTACAACATTGCACAAAAGGAAACTTCATTTTTCATAAATCCTTTCAAGAGACCTTGCACTTACACTCCCGAAAAATTGACATTCCCCACTGGATTTAAGAAAAAAAAAGAAAAAGTGAAACGTAAAAAAAAATAAAAATGGCATACTACTCACAGGAAGGAAGAAATGAAGGAAACACAGCAAAGAGCACACCAGCTGCCCACCTCTCTAGTATTTAAAGGATTAGGCTCAAAAGAGGGCAGGGAGAAGAAGAGAGGAATTCTTTTTGGGACAAGTGGGTATGAAATGTATGAATTTAAAAAGAAAAATTTTATCTCTTATATTTTTACTGGGAATGGATAATGAATATTGATTTTATATTATTTTTAAGACAGTGATTTGTTCGAAGAGTCATGATGTGGAGGAAACTGGCATCCAGACAAGAACAGCAGTTTTTTGAGTGGGTGTCAGATTTTTGTTACTTCTGTTTCCAGGGAATAAAATATTTAACATATAGTATATTATAAAAAAGACAATAAAGCACAGAATTCGTGAATTTAAGTGGGCATTTTTATATAAATATTTGGTAAGCAGTTGTACAAATGCTTCACTTGCACATCCACATCTTAATTTAGTGTGTTTATTAGAGTTTGATCTAGAAGCACATCCTTGTCTCAGAGTCAGCAATAATCTCCAATTTACATTCTAAATGAGTAAAATTGGACTAGAAAGATGGTACCAAGAAGCAAAATGACTTCTATAGATTTACTTCCCAAGCCAATAATCAAACCGGGAATAGCAAGAAATTTTCTTTATCCCTGGTCCAGTGTCCTTCTCACAGGTCCAACTTTCCTTTTTAATCAAAGTCGATGGAAAACAGAGCAACACTTTGAGCACACGGAGTCTTAAATCCTTGTGCCTCATCTAAATACAGAATGTAGTCAGAGTTTGGGCTTAGAATGGACATTGTATTTACCCTCAAAAGCTTTTCTGCTCATTCTATAGAAATGGCAATTGTGGTGACTGGGAAAAGTTGGTTTCTTATACAGGTCTGAGGGCACCAGGCTAAGCTAGGTGCCCAAGCACAAGGGCAACAGCCTGCATCAATGATACAGTCACTCTGACTAGTATAGTAAAAGCTATTCAGGTCACACTACAGAATTACTCAAGAATCAACATTGCTCTGAATGTAAAATGAGATTGAAAGCAATAGTTGGCCTGAACTTTGTTCAAAAATTCAAATTGCCAACAGCAGCGATGCCAGCTCTCGCTGTTTTCTTTGGGACTGTTGTGATATTTATTATTCTTCTTAAAACCCCAGCACCTGTGGTCAGGGGATTAGGTGATGATCTCTGCGTTCTTCTAAAATAAAAGAAAGTTTCTCAGGTTTGAGGAAATGCTTGCAGACTTTGCCTACATTTGGCAGGCCACAGACTAATCCTTTCTGTTCTGCCGATAGACCAGACACAAGCCAACTCTGAGCCAGAAGGCACATGGTAACACAGCCAGAGCATGGCTAAGCGTACATTACTGAGCCCTGCTGAGGTGGAAAGACTCGAGCTGTCTGCTGCTAAGATTCTTGGAGAACAGCTGACTGAAAGCATAGGCAGAACATATTCATGTTTATTTGTTTAGACAAAAAAAACAAGGACGTGAAGAACAAGATCTCAAACCAATCTTCTTTT
Source organism: Tragopan temminckii (assembly GCA_028571105.1). Lineage (NCBI taxonomy): Eukaryota > Metazoa > Chordata > Aves > Galliformes > Phasianidae > Tragopan > Tragopan temminckii. Next base: position 15,194 of record JAOWBP010053731.1, read on the forward strand.
TCTCTAGTATCTGTTCCAATAACATGATTTTCTTGCCAGGTAAGGTGCATATAAGATGCAGGATGTTTCCACAGTCTAAACGGTTCTGAAAACACATCTGGTGCTGCACACGAGGGAGGTTTCCAGTGTTCTACTCTAAAAGTGCTGTATAAACAGTCCGCCTGTGCACAGATACACTTTGGTTTCTTTTCCTACAACTTCAGTTCGCTTACTCCTTTAACGAGGTTCCAGCAGTGACTTTTTTAAACCTATGCAAGTGAAGAGATAGGAAGACAAAGACAACTGGCAAAACAATAGCAATTTTTCTCTTATGATTTTGGCTATCATTTGGCTATCAGCACTTCAAGACGTTGCTGTTTATAAGATACATAAGCAATATAAATCAAGTAAAAGAATAAAGGAAACATCCTAAAAAGATTCTTTGTGAGCAGTCACATATGCAAAACCTGTTGTCATTCTTTACTTTGCAAGGACTGGCTAGTCAAAGAGAACATTACAAAAGACAAAGCAGAATGCAAATGACAATGGAAAGAAGTACATTTTTAAAGTACTCTTCATGGAGTTTTACTGGAAAAAAAAAATAACATCTGAGCTTTAGTGTTTCTGGAGTGGAGAAATGAGCATTCTCTCTCTCTTTTATTTTTTTATATATATATATATATATATATATGAATGAGGATTCCTCTTATCCATGAAACACTGTTGTTTTTGTTGTCTTTGAATCTTTCTTTAAAACATGACATAGAAAACATGAGTAAAAGCAGTAGTTCAGAAAGCAAATTCTAAATAGCAATATTTCTCTAATTTTCGATTCTGCAATTTTCTTCCGCTCATAAACACATACAAGTCCAGTGAAATTGGGATGGATTTCTACCTTTGTTAGCACTTCAGAAACAGTTCCTGTAGGAATTGAAAACGTGCATATTAAACACGAGCCATGCTGCAAAGCTTGCTTCAAAGTTGTTCACATTCAAGGGCCTGTTCTCAAAACAGTCCTAACTATAAAGTTTCAAATTCAAATTCAAATTTTCCCAATACTTGGTGGTAACAGATAAATTATGAAATTATCTGATAATTAAAATCTCATTTCCAATTTTCATGTGCAGCATCATCCTTACACATTCATAAATCCATCTAATATTTTGAGTAGTGTATACTTTTGATGCTCTTCAATCCAAAAGAAGTAAAACAGGCAACGTACAGAATAGATTTCTACCTGCTGCTCTCAGGCCAGATGTGAATATAACCAACACTTCAAAAATATATTTCTAATTGCTCTGAACCACAAGACCAGAAATTAAATGAGAAACTCCACTCAAGAGAGAGCAAGCTTCCTTTTAGGGTGTGAAGGGAAGGTGCACGAGGTTAGAAGAGCACATTTTGGTGATCTGCCTTACCATCTCTTTTTTTATTTTTTCTAAGATACAGCAAACTATCCAGCTTGAATTCTCAGCAAGTTAAGCTCACTACTATTACTGAAGTGTAATAGCTCCCCCTGCCAGGTTTGGATATTAAACTACATTTTACACATGTACACACTTGTACACACACACACAAAATAAATTAACGCCTTGTTACTTCTTGTTACCATTTTACTCCTCGCTTATTATTATAAGAAAATATCTGCAGTTGATCCGAAATCTGCATTATATTTTTACTATTTGCAAAGAAGTAGATATGAATAGGGATTTGCATCCAGTGTAGGCAGAAGAAATAAAATATTATTGCAAGCAGAGAGGGAGAAGTAAGCTAAAGTTTACATCCATCATTCTGTAGGATGTTTGAACCAAATTTGACCAAAATTAAAAATTAAAATTTGTTGTGGAGTACCCAATCCCAAAAATACTCAACAACTCTATGAACACACAGTAATGTTCAGGAGTTCCAAACCTGTGAAGAACAAAACCATCTTTCTCACTGTACTGGTTACTGCAATCTTACAATGAACAAACCAAAATGCACTGTTGCACTAAAACAGTACTACTCAGGGAAGTCTACCAAATATGATTCACTTTCACAGGAATCTTGGAAAAGAAGTAACAACATCAATTTTACATATAGTTAAATAAAGAAAACTATTCATTAAGAAGAATAGGATAATCTGTTTTGTTGTACTTTATACCATGTCGCTCATATACAGTGGAACTAAAGCAGCATAATCTGATGCACACAAAGTTCAATATTTGGAGTAAGCTTTATGTGAATTTAATTAGTATTAACTTCTATTTAACTTCACACAAGATATCCTACTTGGACATAGGGGTATTAAGCAAATAAAACACCATGCTGAATCTCAAGGACATGGAAATCTATGTTGTTCTGGAACTTGCTTACTGGATCATTTTACATATTTATCTTTTGATTTCTTCTCCTACAAAATAGATGTCATGCTAATGACTAGACTAAAACCTTAAAGATCTGAAGGTAGAAATATCTGTTAGTACAAATATGTACTTATTCAAGAAAAAAGAATGTATCTTCTTCTCCCTGTGTCCCTCTCAATTTTATGCATTAACTAAGACCCAACAAAATGCTTGATAATATTGTAGTTTATATACAAGGAGTCAGTGAGGTTTTCTTCACCTTTAATGCAAATTGCTGGCTGTTTATACCATAGCCAATGCAAAATATTCAGAAATTATAAATTAGGTTCCAAGGAAATCATGAAGCTATATAGGAAAACATGGAGACCAAGTTATAAAAAACAAACAAACAAACAAACAAACAGAAAAAGCAGGTTCTTCTGTGTTTTCCTTTTCAGCTCTTGATAACTCGCTTGTTTGTTTTCAAAATCAGAAATAAGATTTTTGAGAGAGTTTACCAATCCCATAAATTCAAGGTAACATTCTGAAAGCAATTTGGTCCTGTGGAAGGGGTGAAAAGGAAGGGTGTGCCATGGCAGTTGTGCTGTTAGATTGCTATAGGAATATAAAATATACACTCCCTCCTGAAAACACTGGTTCTGAATTTAGAGCAGAAGGCACAGAAGCAGTGAAATAAAGCTGGTGTTGCGGTCCTTTTTTTTTCTCTCCATAAAGTATGTTAGAACAGCAAGTGCTTATATGAAATTAAAAGATCACTTTGATCTCACTGTGGTGATGGAGGTGACAACAGCAGTCAAGAGTAGCAGAGAGTCTCTGTCATGATTTCAGATGCTGAGTTTTATGAATACAGAAGAGTAGCTAAAACTCGTGAGATGAAGATAAATGTCCTTATTTCCTCATGGTTATTCCTTTTCCCTCTCATTAGCACTGGAAATACTCAGACAAGTACAGCATCATATTCAGGAAAAGTTACCATCGGGAACATATTTTTAAAGGCTATCCCTTACTAAGCTGTGAAGACAAGATCATACTTTGTAGTTTTACCTGTTCTTTCATCACTTTCAGGGAGAAAATATGGATCAAATTCCTTTCCTTTAATTCCTTAAACCGTTAAACATTCTGAGACTGAGATCAGCTCCAAGCTCCTACCTCCTGGGCTGACAACTGTGATAGAATGAGTAAGGATTCCAGAAAATGCTGAGGTAAATTGAAGCTAAGAAATTCTGGCAATTTGAATTCTTATGTCTTTTGAAAGCAAATGTCTTTTTTTTTTTTTTTTTTTTTTTTAAAGTTTGTTTTAATGAAAATCAAAGCAAAACAATAATGATAATAATTTGTAAATAAGGATAAGTTTTCTTCATTTGATTAGAAGTTTGAGAACTGAATACTTACTTTGGTTTTCACAAAATAAAGGGACACGACTTCTAAGAAATGCTGCAAATAAAATTTGGCAGCTAAAATTCCAGACCTCAAATCATTTGTCACATTTGAACATCATACCTTTCCCTTCAAGCAGTTGCTTTAAGGAATCTATCTATTAGGGCAGAAACTCCTGAAAAGCAAACAAAATGATGAAATGGAGCAGGTATCAGAATGGTCCTTTGTCTTCGTCTTTCATAATACTGTTTTAAAGACAGAATAATACAGTGTGTATTGATTTTGGGAGAGGGTAAGAAGCCAAGAATAAAGAAAGCAATTGAGAGGTAAATGAATTGCACAAGAATTTGCATACTATAATAAAATATTTAATCAAGAAAAAACTTATAATTGCTTTTTTATTATTAAGGTACATGCACTTTAAAATATAGAAAGGTAGAAGTGTCAACAAGTGAAAAGAAATTATTGGTGAGAGGTAGAGGACAAAGTGCTGCTGCCCATGTCTAGAGTAGATTTCAGTACAGTTTCACTTAAGTTTATATTGGTTGCTAAGCAGGGGAAATTTTGTAAATGGATAATTAACATTTCCATTTGACAGCCTACATGATATGCTAGTACATCTGGGGAAAAAGATCAAAGCAAAGAATTCACAAACCTACACATGCAACTATGAAGTTATTGTATGACGTTTTTCAGTTTAACTACAAATTCTAATTGTATGTAAAAATGTCATCTACATTTTTTGCAGAACTTCTTCTAAATTAACTTTCATTATTTATTAATTTAATCTGATGATGTTTTATAATTAGAACTTCTGAGAGATTGACTACAGTATGACACTTTTCTATAATTAGAAATGCATTGTTCATGATTGTAAAAGTTAATTCACTCACAGCTCTGGTTGCTTGAAGAAAGATGAAAAGTGCTAAAGAAACTTCAAATATGATCACAAGTAAATACACACTGGTATAAAATGTTTCTCTCTATAATATGAAAGGCAAGTTCCATTTGAAGGAAAGAGGAAAGAAGAAATAAGGGAAGAAGAAGAAAATTAAAGGACCATTTCTTTGGGTTAATGAACTGGAAATGATCTTAGGTAACGTGTTAAGTTCCTCAAGCTAAGTACATGGATAAAAGCTTTTTCATACAAAAACACTTGAATTAGTGTTCCACACTATGTTTCTGCATGTTTGCTGGCTTCTGCTCTGTCCTAGGTCCTTTTTCACACAGACAGTGAATGTTCTTTCAACACCGTATGTGGCATTTTCAGCAGATTTGGGGGCCATTCACAGAGCCACACAGCTGGTTGCCACTGCTCTCAAATGATGACAAAGAACCAAAGCAACTTGATTATTGGCAAATATTAATCTGGATCTTCAAACAAGTATCCTCTTGGATTTTTATAACTCTGAGTCATACTTTATTTGTCATACCTCTTGGGAGCCACCTCATCCAAGGGAATTACACTGCTACTTGAATTATAATTTGAACACAAAACTCCACAAATTTACATTGTCTTATCCTTAGCTGTAACAAAATGTATTTAAATGCTACTTTAAACTTCTCATATTGAAAATTAAACAATTACGTCACCATGTGGTTATGAGAACAGTGTGATCTTGATCACAATGACTTTTTATCTTTAAAGGGAAGCAATGGCTACAAATATAGTCCAATAATAAGTCAAAGTTTAAGTGATTTGTATGGCAAAGTGATATTCTTAAATGGAAAGAAATGTCAATAATAGTGAGGAATAATTCAGGTCTTGCTAAATCATACATACACAGTCCGTACAGGACTGGCTTTATAGTTATACATTTAAATATAGAAATAAGGACAAATAAAAGCTGCATCATGTCCATTTGATATTGGAATAACAAAGAGACAGAGCTGGACATTGATTTCCTTCCAGTTTTTTGAGCCAAATGAATAAGAAAAGATTCTATTCTTTTTTTAAAAGAAATAATGGAGTAAAGAAATGGTCAGTCTACATCTCTGACTTGATTTCCTTTATTTCATGTCTGACATATTGCATTGTGCATCTAAGACTTAATGAGCCCAGCAAAGGCAAAAGAAAGATATACTGTTCTCACTGACCTCTCTGGTTATGGAAAATCCTTCAGGTGAAAGCAGGAAGGCAAGCAAGGCAACCAAAGTTTTGCAAGAACACTAGCATGCTAGGATGGCAAAGCAGCAAAAATGTCCACTTTCCAGATGGAACATTGTTAATATTCTGGATTTGTGGCACTGCACGATTTTGAAACAAATAAAACCAAGCAGTAAAAAACTAAGTTCATTTGCCATATGGCTCTTTATTTCTCTTTGTTACAGCTCAGAGGTAAGTAATATATAGTTTCTCAATATGGCACATCTACATACACATGTGCCAGGTGCATACAATATAGCACACCTTGATTAACACAAGCCAGCTTCCTTTTGATTGCACTGAACATGTGGCATTGTAACATAAGGGATTTTCTCTTTCAGTTGAAGTATAACATACATCTGACAGCCAGAAGGGGAATATGTGGAAAAAATAAATTTAAGACTGAGTGGAAGTGTAAAAGAGGAAGCAGCAGGTGGATGTAAAAGCACAGAAGAAAATTCACACGGTTGATCAATCAACACTTTCTATCCAAAATTTTTGTTCATGATAGGATTCTGGCAATCCAGATGAAAAAACAAAATTGTCTAAAGGGAAAGCAAAACATGATCAGCAGCATCTCTGTCTAACCACCATTAGATTGCACAAAAATTTCTGGTATCCAGAAGACAATGACCACAGAACAGCCATACCTCTATCATGCCTCAAACTCTTAATAGTCGTGACTGGGGCTAGTGAAAGGGTAGTACAAACGCTGCTCTGAAATTAATGCCTCCTATTTGATTATGTTGGTCCTCAGTGCCAGACGCAGATGGTGGTATGGTAGTAGAAGTTGAAGTAAAAGCTCTGTGATAGATGGCAGCAGAGAGGCAGTCTGATAAAATGGTATCTGAAATATCTTGCGTATGAAGCAAAGATGTGTCACTGAATTTCTCCATGCAAATAAAATGACACCCTTGACATTCACGGATGTTTGATGAACACCCGTGGAGACCAAGTAGTGCATGTGAGCACAGTGAGGCGGTGAATGGTGCATTTCAGCAGTGGCAACAGTGACGTGAAAGACAAGCCATTTTCCAGCTGGCCATGCACAGTTGTTGCACCATGAACTGAAGAAAGTTTCAAACAGATCATCCATGCAAATCAGCAAATTATGACCAGGAAACTGGGTACAAAGTTGAATATTAGCTTCAATCTGCTGGAAATAATGGTAGCAACACTGGAATACTGCAAAGTTTGAGCCAGATGGATCTCACAAATACTCACAAGAACAGAAAGAACACTGTGTGTAAGTTTTTCAGGACCCATTGAACCAGTACGAGGCTGAAGGTGACAGTTTTCTGGATGGCATCATTACCAATGATGAGACATGCTTTCACCACTACAAGCCGGAGTCAAAAAGGCACGGACTGGCAACATGGGAATTCCCCATTAAAGTTCAACAGGTAGTCCTCACTGGGTAAAGTGATGTGCATTTTCTTTTGAGATAGGAATGGAGTGATCCTTCTGGATTTCCTGAATCCCAAACCTTCCACTCTGACTACATCATGACACTGACACTTGACTGGAAACTAGATGATTTTTGAAGTCCTTTTCTACCCAGGCCATTATACGACAAAGCTGAAGGTTCAAACGTCCAGAGTTGGGCCAGAGAAAAAGACAACCCTTCTCTTGCAATACGGTAATTGCTGGGCCTCATACCAGTTTGAAGACTACAGAGCATATTGCCAATTATGGTTGGACTGTCCTGCCACACACGCTGTATATTCCAGACTTGGTGCCTTCTGACTTCCATCTGTTTGAGAAAGATGGACTGTGCAAGTAATATTTTCCTAGCAATTATGCTATTATAGCAGCTGTGAAATGGGGCCACCTCTGCTGGTACAGGTTTTATTAGTGTAGCATACAGGCAATTGTTCATTGCTGGCAAAAATACATAATACTAATGATGATGACGATGGTGAAAGATAGTGCTTTACAGCTGAAAATTTGCTATATCAAAAAATAGTGTTCTTTATATCAGTTGTACTTTCCATGGAAAAAAAAATAGGAGGTGTTACTTATGGAGTAACAAATACACATACTCCGTCTCTAGTCGTTTGTGACCCATGGAAATAGCTGTCTGAACATTTGAAAGTCACATATTACAAAAAGCAGTATCAAGTTAATATTAATTTGAACTCCAGACCTCCCTTGTTCAGTCACCTCCTCTCTCTTCTCCCATCATTAGAAAGGGTAACAAGTTTATGTGTTTGGTGTTTTTTTTTTTAATTGTTATTTTACAAAAATTAAATGAATTTACCAACAACCTTGATCTCAAGGGTTAATTCCTTTCCTTGGATTTGTTGGAAAACCCCTGACCAGCTGATGCCAATCACAATACATATGTAAGCATCTAACAAGTTTAGAGTGTCTGAGCCTATGTGTAGGTTGTAGGTGAGTATGAGTATGCATATTTGTACACTGCTACTTGTATATGAAAGCATGGTTAAAGATGTCAGCATTACAATGCAGAGCATTTCATCTTTGTACTATAACCGTTTAATTCCAGAACAGATAACTTAGTGCAACCACTCCTTTCACCTTCCTTAGTCCCAGTTCAAGGTTTCCTGTCCTATTTCTAGAGGATAAGTGAAGTTCTCATTCCAAGCAGTAACACTACAACACTGACCGTAAACATAAAGGTATACCAGGGTATAGTCTCACTTCCAATCTTTTAGGTCATAATGTAAATTTCTGGCAATGTTAGATTACTGAGGCTTACTTTCTGCTAGTTATACAGAGCTCATGCATAAATAGATAGATAGATAGATAGATAGATAGATAGATAGATAGATAGACAGATAAATTTATATGCTGAGAAGCTGACACCCAGAGCAATTATTCTCATAGACTTTCTAAGTGCAGGTCTTCTAGGACAGCTGTTTAATAACTCAATGATAATATATAATATCCTTTAAATGCCTTTGTAATCAATGAAATTCCAATCAAAGGGTTAAAATAAGGAAATAAAGTTGTAATGCCCACAGAAAAAAAATAAGAACACCCTAAATTTTTCCTTTGACACAAGATCCAGAGATTTTGCAGCGTTAACTGTGAAGAAAGTTCTGAGTAGGCATCAAGAGTAACTTGAGGGGAAAAAGCACTGTAGCTCATCCATTTTAATTCTGGATAACAAAGCAAAACTTATCTCCTGATAGCTCTGGTGATAGGAACCTAAGTATAAAACACTTACGCATGCACTTAATTTTAAATCCTCCAGTAATCCTGATTGAATCAAGAGGTCTACCTTTGTGCTTAAAGTAAAGCATGTGCTTAAGTACCTTTTTGTATGGGGGCCTTAATTACATTATGTGTGTGAGAGGATATGATAATTTTAGTTGGCTTTCCCAAGAGAGCTTTTAGTTAATAAAATAACTGGGTTTAATACTCCACAGAGTCGTATGGGAACAGAATTCTGCTCCTCCTCCTGAAGCCCAGCTCAGGATAGACTGTAATTTAATTGTTGGAAGCACAGAAAGTGCTGAAATGCTGTATGTCTTAATACTGTACTGCCAGAACATGTTTGTTTCTATTATGGAATACCTTGGGAAATCCACTGAGCCATGCTACCACTAGTTATTCATAACAGCTTTTGAATTTACTGACATTCGGTACAAGACTGTAGCTGTTCAATTGGATCAGATAAAAGAGAAAATGATCCAATCACCATGAATTTGTTCAAAGGTGTATCAATTAAAACAAAACCAAAAATAAATCTTACACTCTTCCCTACCAAAATCTTCTGCTCCCAGGAGCAAAATTCTAACCAATAAAAAAGGCAAAAAAAAAAAAGAAAAAAGAAAAAGAAAAGTAAGGTAAATAATTCCTTCAAATTTCTTTATTATGATTATTCTATTTTTACATGTTTAAGTGTTCAAAACAGAGTGCACGTTCAGCACCAGAAGTGCATCATTCTGGTCATGCAGAGAGTGTTGCAAGCAGAGGCAGAACTGAATAAATGCAGTGTCGATCATCAGACACCATTTCCCCACAGTCAAAATTGTACAATATTGAGGTCTCCTTTTCAACCTTTGATTCTGCACAACATGTCACCAAAATGCCTTTTACAGAAACTGCTGTTCCCAAAGTGGCTTGCAAGCATCCCTTCAGGATAACAGTTTGGTCTGTGCAGTGGCATACAGATGGAACCTAAAAGTCAGATTATTGCCTGAAACATTTACACCAACAACTGAAGAGTCTGGTAGAGCTTTTCCCTGCTTGTTGAACGTATTTCAAGTGGTCGTTTATGTATAACACAAGTCTTTGTATAACATTACATTAAATACTGCAGAGCGGAACTTCTTAAAAGTGGTTTCCCACAGAGGTAACTGACAACATGCCACTGACTTCAGAAGATGCAAATGCTGGTAACCATGCTGAAACAAATGCTGATTTATATCAAGCGAGAATCTGACCTTCATTTTTCCTACATATGTTCTCAAGCAGTGAAGACAATTATGCCTAAATAACAAAGAGAAACAACTTCTACTACGTAATTAAAATATTCTTTGTTTTTTCCCCCTTTTTTTTTTCCATAGACAGGTTTCATTCTATATTAGTTTGACAACATCACAGTCTGTTCATTTAAAAACAGTCTTCAATTGAGAATGAAGAACAAAAATATTTTGAAAAACATTAGAAAAATACTAAAATAAAAAATAAAATCAGAACAAGTAAGTAAGCAGGCAACATTATAATATTTTTAAAGGTTATTTTTAATAGAAAAACAACTTTTTATCTTAAGGTAGAGAATGTGACTCTATTCCACTGTTGTAATTTAGGGTACTGTGTAATTTGCAATTAAGATTTACAAAGATAACAATTTTTAAAAGATTGTTCGTGGAGAAGTTTTGATTTTAATACAGGGTTGTAGATTTTTTTTTCTTTTCTTTACAAGCTTGATTCACAAATACATTTATGCACTTACCTACCACCCCAGGCACCACACTTGTAACATTTAGCTCCTCACAGTCTGTAATCAAATGCCACCTAGTCTCAATGATTTCCCATAGCTCTACAGAAACGGCTATTCCACAGATTTCATAGAATCATAGAATCCTTACAGTTGGAAGGGGTCTTTAAAGGCCATCTAGTCCAACTCCCCTGCAATGAACAGGGACATGCACAGCTAGATCAGGTTGCCCATGGCCTGATCCAGCCTGGTCTTGAATGTCTCTAGGGATGGGGCATCAATCACATCTCTGGGCAACCTGTGCAGTGCCTCACCACCCTCACTGTAAAAGACTTTTTCCTTATATCCAACCTAAATCTACTCTCTTTAAGCTTGAAGCCATTTCCCCTTGTTCTATCATCACGGACCCTGCTAAAGAGTCTGTCCCTTTGTTTCCTGTAACTCTCCTTCAGGTATTGAAAGGCTGCTGTCAGGTTATTTTGGAGCATTCTCTTCTCCAGGCTGAACAGACTCAGTTCTCTCAGTCTGTCCTCATACGAAGAGGTGTTCCATCCCTGGCATCATTTCTGTGGCACTCCTTGGATGCCCTCCACAGGTCCATGTCTCTCCTGTACTGAGGACTCCACATTTAGACGCAGTACTTCAGGTGAGGCCTCACCAGCACAGAGTAGAGAGGCAGGATCACCTGCCTTGACACACTGGCCATGCTTCTTTTGATGCAGCCCATGATAGGGTTGGATTTCTGGGCTGTGATGGCACACTGCTGGCTCATGTCCAGCTTGCCATACACCAGTACCCCCAGGTCTTTTTCAGCAGGGCTGCACTCGATCTTTTCATCTCCCGGTTTCTATTAGTAGTGAAGGGTTGCCTTGATACAGATGCAAGATCTTGCATTTGGATTTGTTGAATCTCATGAGGTTCATCTGGGCCCACTGCTCAAGACGGTTTAGGTCCCTCTGAATGGCATCTCATCCCTCTGGTAGGCCCCATCAGCAAACTTGCTGAGGGTGCCCTCAACCCCACTGTCAGAGTAATTGATGAAGATATTAAAGAGTATTGGTCCCAGCACTGACCCTTAGGGGACGCCACTTGTCACTGTTCTCCATCCAGGCACTGAGCCACTGACCACCACTCTCTGGACTTGATCCCGCAGCGAGTTCTTTGTCCATTTAACAGTTCACCCACCAAATCCATATCTTTCCAATTTGGAGATAGGATGTTGTGGGGTATCAAAGGTCTTACTGAAGTCCATTTCCTAGTGTTCTGGATGCAGTAACTCCTCTATAGCTGTCCACTCGTTTCAGTGAAGGAGGAATGAATTAACAGCAATGGCTGATTAGTGTGGGATTACATAGAAAACTCAGGTAGATTTTTTGTGGGTCTTCACAGGCAAGCATGTTCAGTGTAGGGCTGGCTGCTCTGCAGCGACTTTCCAAGATGAATGAATAACAAAGAAATTGTTATTTTAATAGCTACATGTTCAGAACAGTCCTCACAGAAATGTGAGCAAAGCCAGCTGTTTTCCAGCACTGTGTTAATAGTTCTGTGGATATACAAGGCCTCACACATGATTTTAGGAGAGAAGTTTGATAAAATGAGCCTCAGTGAAAAAATCGCAGTTAAAGAAGTGATTTTCAATAATGTTATTTACAGGCTTAACCTTGTTCCTATCTGAGTCAGCAACAGACATCCAATGATTTCAATAGCAGAGGCTGAAACACTCAATACCTTTCAAACTATAAGGTCAGAACACAAATTCTTGATGTACAAACCCCCTGCCAGGGGGTCTTCACTGCAAGGGACAGTAAAGAAGAGACGAAGGTCTGCAACACATATGTTCAGAAATTTGAGGGCTTAGTTCATCTTCACCTATCTTCTATTTATATATATATAAATTCTGTAACTATAGACAAAATAACCAGGCAAAGTCCACATATATTAGCTTAATCTCAGATAAAGTTCAGGTGTTTGTAACAAGCAGCACTCTGCTTCAATCACTTAAATAGGGAAATTGCTTGAATGTCTTAAATTTAGTCATATGCATGAACAGACACTGGACTGTTTTTATTTTTTGAATGTTTTATGTATAACATTTGCATAAATAATTAGGCTCCAGGAGAAATATACTGAATAATTTTAGTTTAGAAAGGATAGAGGAAGGAAGAAAAAATATTTTGCTTCTTCAGAGAAAAAAAAAAAAACAAAAATCACAGGCAGATAGAACCATGATATTTCACATAATTTCTCCTTGTTATCATTTTCCTCTTTCCTCCACTGTATATCAAAAATTATTTATTACCTTTTTCTTTGTGGGAATCAACTGATTTGAGTATCGTTAATTCATCTCCCCTCAGTTTTCTGATCTTCAGGCTAAACGGGCTCACTCCTCTCAAATTTTGCTTGTAAGACATTTTTCTATAGGTCTTTGCTTGTTTATGTCACTTTTCTCTAGACTGTCTCTTCTTTCTTTAAATTTTATTTAAAATGTGATAGCCTGACCAGGAGATGAGAGTTGAAGGCTTTAATAGAAGGTTTAAAAGATTACTTGCCATGATTTATATGACAGAATCATAGAATCTTTTGAATTCAAGGGACCCTTAAAGGTCATCTCATCCAACTCCCTTGCAGTGAACAGGAACACCCACAGGTAGATCAGGTTGCTCAGAGCCCCATCCAGCCTGACCTTGGGTGTCTCTAGGGACGGGGCATCCACCACCTCTCTGGGCAACCTGCACCAGTACCTCACCTCCCTGACTGTAAAAAACTTCTACCATACATCCAATCTAAATCTCCCCTCTTTTAGTTTGAAATCATTTTTCCTTGCCCTGTCACAACAGATACTGCTAAAGAGTTTGTCCTTTTCATCAGAGCCTCCCTTTAAATATTGAAAGGCAGCTCTCAGTTCTCCCTGTAGCCATCTTTTCTCCAAGCTGAAGAACTCTAGCTCTCTCAGCCTGTCCTCACAGGGGGAGTGTTCCAGCCACTGGATCACTTCTATGGCGCTCCTCTGAATGTGATACTTCATTTTATAACAACTAGTACAATTGGTTAAAATTACTGATTTATGTACAGATCATTATCTTTCATAACCACAAAACCGTTTCTGGCAAAACTTCTGCATAGATGTCCCTCTGTGATCTTGTATTTTTGCAGAATTGGTTATTACTTTGGTTAGGTAGAATCAAAAAACCATAGTAACTTGGTCTGAGCCTTATTAAGCTGCCTATTATTTATTCAAGAATATTATTCTAATTTGCTAAAACTGTTTTAAATTCAAATCTTGTCCTCCAAGTCATCCTGATTGGACATAATACACAAAAGTTATTAAACATGTTCAATTCAACTCACCATTACTGAAAACAATGAATAATGTCAAAGCTAGGATAGATAAAATATGTCTGTCTCTTTCTCTTCTGCTTTGCTCCACTCTAATAGCAACCAATTTATAACTATTTTTTTAATTCAGTTTTCTAACTTGATGTGCTTGCAGTAGCTTCAGTCTGCATTTTCCTGTTTTATTTATGGCAATGTCTTTCAAACCATGTCAAAATCTTATGATGACTCACAACCAGTTGTTTTCATGAATTCTGTTGTTCTGCCACTGAAGAAAACTTGATGGGTGTGACAAACTTTTATTCTGAAGTACCTGTAAATTGTGACTTATCACTTCCATATTCTTTATTTAGAGGTGGGTTGTTTGGGTGTTGCTCTATAATCCATATATCTACAATTTTCCACTCATTAAAAATCAATTAATATTATCGCCCATTTTCTCTATTCTAGGTTTAAAGTCACTCCCTTTTTCCCACTCACCCATTCTTCAGACAAGATTCAGTGTTATTTCAGTCCGTACAGAAACAATAGAAAAAGTTTATATTTATCTAAATTATGTCTACTTTATTCTTTGCTTATATGAAGCTGTTTCATTGTTGTTATAGTTTCTTTATCTTTTTAAAGTGAAGACTAGAGCAAAAACCACTTTTGTATTACGTCACATTTTAGGCACCCTCAGACCAGTAGCTAATGGGAGGGAAGTGGAGAGGGGAAGGAGAAAGCCCTCCAATGCTTATGAGTTTTGCGCATATTCAGTGGTTTCTATCAGCCTTCTGAGTGGCATTTTATTTCATTTTTTCCGAGTTTGTTCTCCTCTGCTTAACTTGCTTGTACAATTCCTTTTATTTTTTTCATCTTTAGGAGCTTGGCATATTTTCCATTCTTTGTATTATTTCTTCTTGAGTCTCAGACTGTCACCAATGATGTCTTCAGTTTATATCTTTCCTTAGCACTTGCCAAATCTCCAGTCTTTTTCCTACTGGAGAAGTTCCAGCAGAAATCCTTTCCTGTTAAATCTTAGCTATGAATTGTTGTATTTGTGTTAACAAAGGCAAAGGATGACTGCCTCAATAATTAAAATATATATATATATATATTTATGTTAATTAAGTTTGATCTTATCATTTTATGGCCTATTCAAATTTATTTTTGCAGTTTTAGGATCACCCACTTGATTTACTCATGCATCTTCTCAACCAATTTCTCTACTAAGTAGAATCAAAGGCATCAATAGCAATACTTAATTGCTTTTCCTATTAATATCAACACTATCCTTCAGACGATACTGTCAATTATTTAATAAAAGCTTTGTGTATATGAGCTTCCTGATTGATTGGTGCATAATAAACTATCAATGTATCATGTTCTTCTGTTGTCCTTCTATCTTTATTCAAGCTTTTAGTGTATTTATCTCGAGATGCACTACAATTCCAGAATGGACATTTTCTCATGCGTTCCTTTATAATTCTCATTTAAGAACACCTAACAATAGAACTCCTCCCCCAGACATTTTTCTTTTCAGAGAAGACATGTTATCGTTGAAGCCTGCTAATGGAGTACAGTAGTGGAACGCCACTTTAGTACGTTCACAGTATGTTAGTTCACAGTTCCAGTGCAAATGTGTGTACTTACGCAAGCGAGCCCATTTGATCTCATAACTGAGACGGCATGATTATAGTTCAGTCACACATATATACAAACATGTATATAACTAACCGCATGCTGAGCTCTTGAAAAACTGAATTAGCTTGAAAACTGCTTAGAGAAAAAAAACCTTTAAGCATCAGTGAAATTATTAAATTATTGGAAAAAAAAAAAGAAAAAAAAAGCTTAGACTTATTCTGAGAACTACCAAAAGAGTAATTATAGTTCTGTCCATGTTGGTCCCAATCTATTATAATAAACATTTTATTACCCTCGCTTTTTCATTTATTGAACTCTATGTAAAAGTGGATTTCACATAAATGTAGAAATATCAGCTAGGCAAGATTCTCCTTTGCATTTGGTGGGAATCATGTGTATATGTTTTTTTGAGGGCTTCTCTGCTTCTACATATTGTAATCTTCTAGTGTATTATATGAACAAAAGAGCGTAAACACATGTAAAAGTGTTGATATGAACTTGATAACATGATAGCACTTTTCTTTTTCAGCCTGGTAAGCAGATAAGAAGACACACAAGGAAAGGGAAATATGAGTGTATAATAAAGGAAGCATCCAACAGATAGGCATAAATGACAAATTTTAAATCTGCTAAAAATAAAAAATAAATTAAAATTATGACTTTTTTACTCCACACATCACCCCAACTTTGCAAGCCTACTTAAGACTGTACCCTATAACTGAGGACTTCATAAATGTTAAATTAGACAGACTTTGCTCTGTGATGCAAACCATGCCTGTGACCTAAAGCAAGAATATACAATGCCTTTCAGTGAGAGAGTCTGTCACTCTCATTCCCTTTGATGCTCTTCCTTCACTTTCAGGAAGAGTGCACAGGGAGTTCAGGTTTGTGGCCTGCTCCCCTGTTGTCCCTCATCTTACAGGCACTGAAATCCAGATGAATCCTCAAGCTGCACAAGAAACACACACACACACAAATCTTTACTTTCATCAGTAACTTTTTCCTTTATGAAAGTTTCTATCAGAGAGCCAGTGAGCCTTATTATACAGTCATCCAGCTCCTGTAACCACATAGTCACTCAAGATGAAGCATTATAGAAACTCCCATGAAAGGTTTCTTCATCTGAACGAATGCTCACCAAGGTGCTTTCTTCCTCCCACTTTGAGGTGCAGTAGAGGTGAATGAATCTCTGCGGGCGCTCTAGCTCCTGAAGATCACAGGGGCTTCTGTGACCCTTTATAACCTTCTTGGTTGCCTTTACTCTAGCTACAGATCTCTATATAGATAGGGATGGCTGAGTCAGCAGCCTAGCCCTATCATCTCTTTGTTAGACCCTTGTCTGTAAATATTAACTGTAGGCCTACCTTTAGTTATACTGTAGTAAACTTCTATTTGTGTTAAAATTACACATATTTAAACATATTCCTGAAGTTTCTGCTTCAAGGTGTTAGAAAACTTGCAATCTCTCCTGTAAGTCAAAATAAGACAAAACCGAACGAGACTTGGATTTGGTCAGAACCACCTAAAATGTGTACCATGGATAGCTCTACCAAGAAGAAAGGTGGCTGACAACCTTTTGGCCCTTACTGAGCATAACAAAATCAAACCAAATTTGATGTGTTTCAAGAACTCAGGGCATCTTCAGAAATCAGCGTAAGTTGGGAGATCTGTTTTGTTCTGGGCTTGTATCTTGCTCTATGTCTGTTCTTTGAAAAAGGTATCAAGAGCAACATAATTGCTTTTTGGGACTGAAGGAAACCTACTCAAGAGTTAGAGCACACGGTAAAATGTCTGGAACTCTGTCTATGCTAATGCCCCTGCTGCTGCTGGCAGGAAGAAACAACAGGAGATGAATTACTGGTCTTAACTTCCCTAATTAAGGAAGAGCTTGAGGGAATACATCATGGGCAGTAGGAAAGAAACTGAAGAAATAGAATTTTTTTCTGGTTTATGTTTCAAATGATTCATGACCTGCAATATATCATATGCAGGCCTGATTCAACAAGATTCTTAAGCAAGTGTATTGCTTTAACTTATAACCCTCTCTGAAAACTGTGGGCAAATTGAGTAGGCCTCATTTTAGAAATGAAAATCAAAGCAAAGACAGAGCTGAGACCTAAAAAGAGTTATTTCCACTGTATTGTTTCCATCAGTATTTTTTTTTTTCATATCAGTTTTTTTGTCCTACCACAGTACCTTACCTCTTTTATTGGAACTAAACATTGTTGTCTCTCAGTACACAGATATGGTTTGTTTCCCATCTGAATTTAACAAAAAGTTGGTGAGATATGCATAAATCATAAACTAAACAGAAGTAACTTACTCTCAACTGTGGTTATCTCTGTGTCTACCTAGATAGATGATATGGTCTTATGGTCTGCCATATTTAAGCAACATTTATTTGTTCATAGAATAAAAGACCTAGAACACAATTATGTTAGTATTTTTCTTCTGATATAATTTCTACAAAATTTCCTGAAGAAAGCTCCTACAGGGAAAAGAGACTGACCACACCATATCTAAAACTCCAGTGCAAATACTTCTGGGGAAGACTACAACATGAAACAAAAGACAAAAGATATTTCACAACATTGTCATGGTCATGAAAAAGAAGAGATAACAAGCTCCTTTCAGAAGTAGAGGAAGAATTTAGGGGAAGAAAATTCAGGAATAATATAAAATGTAATTACTTGCACTTAATAAAAAAATAACTGTGCCACTAGGACTGCAAACCATCTTAGAAACTTCAAATGAGAAGTGGTAATGAGCCATCAAAGCCTACTGGTAAGTGTGGAAATACCATGTCCTTTAGCACATGGGGACATGTTATCTTAGGAGGATAAAGCTTCTGTATTAATCTGGGCTTTCTTTCCTAGTTCCAGGGCTAACCCTATTGCAGCAGCAGAACATTTCAAAGGAGGGTGCATTGTTTAAATTGATAATGTCATTTTCAACAACATTTTAAATGTTTGTAGATCTGGATATCATCTGAAGTTCCTGGCCTAAGTAAATGTGTGAAAGGATCTTTACCTAATGATGTTTTGTTTTAGGTGACCTGCTTTTTTGATCCCTTAAATCTTCCCTCCAGAAGATCTGAGAAAACGTGAACATAAACATGATCCCATCTCCCCTCTGAAAAAGTCCCGAGAAATATCTACAACATACAAAAAAGAACGCCATTTGTAAAGATGTGAAATACATTGAGGTTCCTGTAATAAATAGAACATTACACTTGGGTTTTCATTTAAATACGATTTCAGAAATCTGTTTAATAAAAGAATTAGAAATGTTGATGCACAGAAAAATGACAAGTGAGAAAATATACGTATAAATATCCAAAGGATAGCACAGGGAACTAAATGGGGGAAAATTACTTTCTCTTTGGAGAGAGCATTATGTAGGCAAGGCAATTTTATTAACACGGTTGGATAAAATATAAAGGGTTTTCCTAATCTCAGAGACTTCAAAAGAGACTTTTTTAGAGACAATATTAATATCAAAGCCAGTTGTCACTATTATTAAAATGTTCTCTGCTCTTCATTAGTCACAAATGATCCCCTCGACTCACAAAAAGGTACTTGGTAAATTAAAAGCTTTTATGTAACACTCCAACAAAAGTTGAATGACTCCAGAGTTAAAAGGCAACTCTTGTGCCTGCCAATATTCGAAGTGGTACCCAATTTCTTCCTTTTTTAAAGTAGCAATTTCTCTAGGGTATTTATTCAGTTATAGCTCTATTAAGAGACTGATTAGGAACGGACGATTAATGAAATGCTTTGTCGTCCTGAGTGCTCACGAGCACTCACTGAAGGACTGATTTTGCATTGTGGACAGCCTGATGGCGCCATGTAAAATCCCTCTGGAGGATAAACAGGTCCATCCTTACACAGAGCTGAGTGAGACCTGGATTTATGTCCGTGTGCGGGCAGAACAGTAATTCCATGCACTGATGCTTTTTCTAATGTGGTATCTCTAAGCATTTCAGCAGAGTGTGTTTGCCTATCCTGTTAGCCAGAACACTGCTCATCCCTCCAGTGGGCTGCATTGTGTGACTCTTAATCACTGCTTAATTGCAGTCTCACACCGCTGATCGTAATGGGAGCTTCTCACTGACTTACATGGTGAAAGACTAGAGGACAGGATTATGAGATTTTCTTCATGTACACTGAAAAATACCACACAAGATGCAGAGAAGTTGTCATGGTTTGCTCACCACTGAATGGGTGTTACAGGTTGAAATAATGTCCACTATACTTAGAGATCTCCTTCCACTGAGATATACGCCATTTTGAGGCTGAGATTGGAAAACTGAGGATTCACTGTTTTTCATTGTAGTGATTTGTATTTCTATTCTTGTGCAGCAAAACTGGTGGCATAAATTCTTCTAGAGTATCTTTACTTTGTGGTAAGATTAGTGCCACAACAGAGGGTATAGCACCGACAAACAAACCAGGATTTTGTGCTTGTCCTGATGCTGATTTGCCTTGTGACTTCAGTTAAATCACTTCGCCCCTTTGTGCCTCAATTTTTCTGTTTATAAAATGGCAAGATAAATGGTGTGCTAAGGCTGAATTAATACCTTTAGTCTGCAATAGAAAGGTAATAGATAGTACTAAGTATTAATTATTATATTATCTCTCTCTTTTTAATGGATTTATATTTAATTCAGTTACAGAGAGAAGCTTTGTTCGCATAATAACATTTTCTACTGCCTCTGAGGCTCGTAGGAGCAAGCTTATGGGAAGGAAACTGGTAAGTGTTTGAGTTTAGAAATGCCGCCAGTTTCAGTGTACTTAAAATGCTGTTGAAGTCAGGACGATTTAAATGTGTGAGATTTCAAATGTCTCATTGACACACATCGCAAATTCCTTCATTGCCTGAGGGAGCTGCAGCAAAAGGAAAAGTTAGAGTCTTTTAGTTTCACAGTTAAGGCAGCTTTTTTTAAAGTCAGCTAATGATGGAGCATTTGCCTACGTGGTTGTAACAGAGCAATCTGTCACTCTGAGAAGACTCCTGGGGTGACTACCAAGATGTGCTAACTGTTGGTGGTACCTCCATTTTATATGACCCACTGCTCACCCTGGTGTTTCAGTGTACTCTGGCCAGGTTTCTATGTGGGTAATGTGAATGAATCCACATTTCAAATAGAGAAAAGGGATAAGTCCAGCTAGTAAAAATTAAAGGTAAGTGAACTGTGCTGATGAATGCAAGTTGAAGGTCTGTCATATATTCTTCTTCTGTTCTTGTCCTCAGAATTTAGATAACGCTTCCCTGAATAGAAATGCGTCTGTTCTATTTTGTCATGGAGTTGGCTCCCTCTTGCATTCCCTTTATTGCATGTCCCACAGTGCACTGCACTCAGGACATACTGTAAGTACACACTCATTGATTTTTACTCCGTATGTTGACAGATATAAATTTGCTGCCACTGCATCTTATGCTAATGTTTGAATGAAAATGCATAGTACACATTGCAGCACACCAGGTTGTGCTTCACCTCCCTATAACCCTGTATACATTTATTTGGGAATCCAATGATGACAGCAGTCCTCTAGGCCCACCTCTATATCTCGTATTTTGAACAGAGTAAGATTTTGATGTATATGAGCTCCTCTACAGTGGAAATGTGCTTATTAGCAAAGAAACTGAGGTTTTTGAGTTGAAAAAAGCTACAGAGTATTTTGATAAGGCTCTCACCCTGGGCATGGGATAACTGGAGCCATGGTTTATGCCATAGCCGAACACAAATACCAACCTATTCATCTCAAGGCTGCACTTGTGTTTAAATAAGATTGTAACAGTCTTTTAGTAATGCTAGATTGAATGTGAGTGACATGGATTCTGCCATTTAAGTCTTCAATAACTGAGGAGTAGTAGATGCATCAGATATTTGAAACTGGAAAAAAAAGTCAACATGAAAGAAGAAAAATTAACCCCCTACCTTTCCACCTTCATTCAGTATGTGACATAATTGTAAATCACACATGGCTGGAAGAAGGATGCCTCAAAAGTATGCAGTGATACTGATATTCTGGTTGAAATTCTCTGCTCTGGTTACTAGTAACATCTGTCATTTTGATTCACAAAAGTCAGGATTTCAGCTGATGTATAATAAATAAATAAATTAGAACTGAAACAAGTACTATATACCTCATGTTCTGCTCCAGCTCC
The DNA here is from genome assembly GCA_028571105.1 of Tragopan temminckii. Classification (NCBI taxonomy): domain Eukaryota; kingdom Metazoa; phylum Chordata; class Aves; order Galliformes; family Phasianidae; genus Tragopan; species Tragopan temminckii. Next base: position 37,080 of record JAOWBP010053731.1, read on the forward strand.
CAGAGGATAGTACATCCTGTAATACTTTTTTTTTGCTTCTGGAATTACATCTGATGGTAGTGAATGGTGTTTGAAACAAGAAACCCAAACTCTTGGGTCACAGAGAGAGAATACAGACAATGCTTCATAGCAAAGCCAATATACAGTCTGTCCTAGGTGACTTGGAGACAATAATAAATATCCCAATATTAAGGTAATAAAGTCACCACACTGATTAAATGCTTTCAGTTGACTAGCATGGTTTCAGTCACAGGCTGTAGTTGGGATTCACTATCATGGGTATCTTTGTTGCATGTTCCAGTGACACGTGCATTCAGGCCCACTCATTTATGGGTTATGGGTGATATAATTGTGCACTCTTGTCCTCCTAAGATGAAACTCAGATTCAAGTGATTTCTTGTTGGCTCGTATCTACTTTGTTTCTGTTATGATCCTATGCAAGGACAGGATTCTGATTTTCTTTTCATATCACACTGCTTGGTACCTAAATAAATAATTTCTTCTTTGTGCTGTAATTAACAAAGTCTCATTTTATCTGGAATTTTGTCCACGTGCTCTACAAATATCAACCTCAATAAACTCATTTTCTTTCTATCTCTCTCAAGATTCTGTTCCAAACTTATTTGCCACTGCCATCCCACTCTGCAGTTCATCCTAATGAGATTGTGTTGTTTTATCAGCCTGCACTCAAATATCCTCTTGTTCCACGTGGACCATCATAAGCACTGCATATACTTTGTGTTCCATACCTGAGTGTTTTGGCTGTGGCTCAATAAGAGACAGCACATGCCATGGTTGATATGGTATGCTACACACCAAAGTGCAAGGATGACTGCTGATTTCCCTGACCTTCCCACAAGGGAACCATTAGAAATGGTCCTCTTCTACCAGCTTTTTTGTGGAAAACACCCGCTTCAAGAAGATTCAAATGAATAGGAGTCCCTATCCAATCAGATTTAACTGAAGTTATATACATATATATATATAAATGTGACAGACAGTCAGACAATGTGATCAAGGTATCTTTTTAGATAGCTTCCTAAGAAAAAATGATCAAGATACAGCATGGCTGTAAAGGATGTGGGATTTTAGTCAGTCATTTTGCCTCAGTTTTCTACACCACAGTTATCTATATCTACTTACTCTCTGAGTCTTCTGATGTGGAATGTAACGAGGGCTTTGTTTGTGTAAGGCTCAGTGTTAACGGGCTGTTAGTACTTATTCTGCTGGGACTTCTGCTGCTGCAGAAAAACTAAATAAAAGTAACCCTATGAAAAGTTTTTCTAAGCTTATAACATGCCCGCACCTGAAGGGGATAAATAGGCCAAGGCACAGTATAAAATTGCCCAGCGTTTGTTGGAAAGAAAAGAAGGATGAGAAGAGAGCTTGAGTTGTCTCAGTCTCCAGTTTCCCAGTGCAGGTCCTTCAAGTGCTCTGGACCACCCCATTATCTGCGTTTTAGGAACTACTTATTTAGGAAAATCAACCCTGCTTCCTCAAATCCTGAGATACTGAATGCCTGTTCACACATCACTTGGTTCAATCTATCCTGCCTTCTAATGAACTTATCACAGCAATAGCTGAGAGCTTCCCATATTTCCAAAAAGCATATGTTAAACAATGTAAGCAAAAAGAAACTGTAACAGGCTTCACTTGTCCTAACAGTCCATCTGTTTCCCACTCCCCACTGAGCACATCTCTTTTCCTGGTTCCCTTTCAGGTGCACTCTTACCTTATGTAACGTGCTTTTTATTGGAGATTCATGCTGTGACCCTGTCAGGATTGCTACAGCAGGGGTGACCTCAGTAATGACTGTCCACAGCCTGCCAAGCTAAGTTGGTCAGTGTTAGCTGATTAAACTTTTAACAACATCCCCTGTGCGATAAAGGGCAAAATGACAACTTTGCCCATCGTCAAGGTGTCTGTATAATAAACTAATTAGTAAACCACACAGTCTGTGGAGCTTTTAATGAGTGCTATCGTCTGGCCTCTGTAATAAAAACCCAGTCTACCCCCTTTTGGGATTCAATTAAGGCACAGACTGTCATATGCTTGGCCTGGCTGATCAATGAATCCATTCCGACCTTTGTCGGAGCTGTTTGCAAGGTCAGTGGCAGTAGTGAGGGAAGCCAGCCTGGTGCTGGGGAGACATACCCAACAGCACCCGACAGGCACCACGATCAGCTGCTGCTATCCTCTTGGTCATTTGACATCAGCAGAAGTTTCTCTTGCATAAAGGTTAGCTGAAGGAGAACGTGGCAATGTGTGTATATGTGAATATATATGTGCATACATATAAAATGACACAGATGGCTGCTGGTGTTTCTGAACAGAAAGGTTACCCCTTTATTTAAAATGTTCATCAATCCTTTTACATGCGGAGACACCTGTATACCTGTGTTTTTTCTTTCATGCATCATGCTATCAAGTGTTTGCCCTCCAAATTATGTTTACTTATATATTCTAGATATATAAGTAAAACAAATGTGAAAGAGTAGATCTAGTTTATACAACACACACCCCTCGTAGGTCCTTGCATACAAATAGTACGCATAACTGCGTAGAAGGAGTTTATAACCACTGAGCTCAGACAAGCTTAATGGCAAGGCATGTAGACTCCACTCGTAGCCACATAGCCACCACAGTAGAGTGAATGATACAAGAAACACTTTTTTTTTGTTGCTGCTAATAGTTATAGGCTCTGGTCTTTCCCTCTAGACCTCTCAAACATCATTTCCTTCAGCAAATAAGACAGCAAGTAAGCAAAGCACTAACTTTACATCCATAAGTTGGGAGCCGTTTACATTACAATTTCAGCATTTACCAGCTGTCATCTTTATGGAACCAGTTCCATAACACCAGCACATCTGGCTCTTTCTGAATACAGAGTGTTATGGAAAGCAGGAGAAAATCCTGGGTGCTGCAGATTAATTGATAGTCAAATAGTCACTGCTAATATCTGAACATGAACTTGTGGTGAGAAACAGGATATATCAGGTATGAGACCACCTATGAGGTTCTTCTTCCATCAGTGTTTTTGACCAGATTTACTCCTTCTCCTTCCACTGTTTCTGTTCTTCAACACCAAGAATCCAACTTGTTTTGTTATTAGAATATTAAAGAAGAGAAGCGCAAGGTGATTTCAGGAATACAAATGTGAAGTCCAGTATTTGCATTCCAGATATCTGAATTATATTAGAAGTGGAAAGCAAAGTAAATACAGAAATATGCCTTTTACAGTTTAGTCAAAGTATGGTGTATCCATTTCCCCATGGCCATCCGGTGACAGTAATCACACAGTTTACTTAATTATCAAACAAAAGATCTGTTCATATCTTTTTTTCCAACACCACTACTCTGCTGCTTCCATCCTATGCCCCTCTGAGTCTCATCCTATTTTTGTTTAGCATTCTTACATGTAATCAGTCTTACATAGCTTACTATGATACCCAACTGTTACCACTAGGTCCCATTCTTACAAAAGCTGTTAGTTACAAGTCACAAAGATTGATGTTATTTAAGTCACATTTCTTGTCTATACCAATTCCTTTCAGTGGTGATAGGCAAGTCTGAGAGCGTTTACTGTTCCTTATCCTAACTAGAAAATACCTAATTCAAAGTTATAGGTTATGGTATGGCTTGGATACCTCTATTCAGCTCAGTCTGTTATAATTAAATCACATTATGAATGTAGCTGTATCTAAAACTATACAGAAGGGAGATATATCCAAAATTATTTCAGCAGATGAATTATAAATTTTAGGGTGAGCTTTTTGTCACCAGCCAAGTCCCTAGTCCCTGTTCTCCTCTAGGGCAGCATACCTTGCTAGATCTCAGTCATATGCTGCAGTATTCCCTCAGTTATTGCCTCAAAACTACAGAGGAAAAGGTGCTCACAACTCAAGCTGAGAATAGTATTTTGCATTTTTCAGGGAAGCTCAACTAGATATTTTTACTGGAGCAGGCCTTGCTCTTCTGCATCTACCATGCACAAGTAGTAGTTTTCTTGTATCTGGTGGATGTCAATCCAATTTCCTACTTCCAAATTCAACTATAGCAATTAGTTTCATATTTTAGCCTGTTAAGATGATTGAGAATGTAAGGAATGACTGAAAGGGAAGATTTATCTGAGAAAATTCAAGAAGAGTTGACCCTTCTGGATTTCCCAGAGCCTGGATGAACCATCCACCATGACTGCTACATCATTCTACATATATATATGACTGCTGACTAAGATGAAGGCTCAAATTGGCAGAGTCAGGCCAAAGCACCATAGAATCATAGAATCACCAAGGTTGGAGAAGATCTCCAAGATCATCCAGTCCAACCGTCCACCTACCATCAATATTTCCCCACTAAACCATGTCCCTTAGTACAATAGCCAAAGGTTTCTTGAACACCTCCAGGGATGGTGACTCAGCAATCCTCCTGGGTGGCCCATTACAGTGCCTGACCACTCTTCTGGAGAATATCTCCCCTGGCACAACATGAGACCATTCTCTCTAGTCCTAGCATTTGTTACTCGAGACTAGAGGCCAACACCCACCTCACCACAACCTCCTTTCAGGTAGTTGTAGAGAGTGATAAGGTCTCCCCTGAGTCTCCTCCAGGCTGAACAATCCCAGCTCCCTCAGCCGCTCCACGTAAGACTTGTGCTCCAGACCCCTCACCAGCTTCATTGCCCTTCTCTGGGCACACCTCAGGGCCTCAATGTCTTTCCTGTAGTGAGGGGCCCAGTACTCACGGTGTAGCCTCACCAATGCTGAGTACAGAGGGATGATCGCTTCCTTTCTCTTGCTGGCAATGCTATTTCTGGTTAGCTAAATAGAAATTAGATGAAGTTCTGAAGCTTCTCCAATTTTTGAAAAGGTCTGGAGAGTCTTGACTGGCACCAAGGTGACACAGAGCCTACCTGCTGCTGGTGGTGCACTATGAAGGACCAGAGGGCAAACATAATATGCCTCTGTTGCTCAAGTGACTGGAAGTTTGTTCGGTGATGCACACATTCCTTCTGTTATCAGTGCTCATATCTTGGACAGATATTCACTTTAAAGGGCTAAACATTTGATCACATTTTCTTTGGGTAGGAACCAGAAGCTTCTGTGAATATTTGTAATAGCTAAACTGGTACTAACTCTAAGTTTGGAAACTTGGGATATGAGTGAGGCTTTGGATCAGATGTAGCCATGAGAATTGCTCATGAATTTTATCTGGCGTAAGACTGTGAGGGAATAGATAAATTGTGTGTGAATATGTAACCATGAAGTTCTTGTTGTCTTTATTTTCATTTAAATAGATGTTGCTTAGTATTTTATCTGAAGGAGTCATTGGGAAAATGAAGCAAGGAAAAAGCGAAAAAATAGACAGAAAAGTATAAAATAGATGGAATTTTAAAATGCTGTCTTCAAAAACACTGTGAAAGAAGGCTGCTCACATGGAGTTACTGATAAAATCAAGAAGTTTAACTTTTTCCCAAGTCATTTATTGCTTCTCTGCAAGAAAGCCTCAGATTTTGCTGCTTGGGTTTCAATACGAAGGAAATGCTTGTAAGGGATTAATTTCTTAATCAAAGTTTTATATACAATTCTAATTTAGCATCCTTCAAATTTCACCGATCACAGTTAAATTACATTCATCAGCCTGCAACCTAGCTCCTTTGGAATAATTCCAAATATAAGAGGTTGTGAATTTTTATTTCTTTAAGAGTAAAGGAGACTGATGAACATTTGGGCTAAGATTTTCACTGGCGTATATCTGGTGTATAAATGGTGTATAATCAGTTGCCTTTTCTGTGGAAAATTGAAATGCCTTATACAAATTGACTGTTTAAGCTTCGTACTTTCTCAACAGGCAGTATATCTGTCATTTAAAATGGAGATGTTAAGACCAGAGTTTTCATAGCTTTGTGAATTTTTTTTTAAACTCTTTTTTTCTAAGACATTTGGAGGCCTGATTTTCAGAAGTTCAGACCACCAATTTCAGCACAAATCAGTATGTCAAGAAGCTACTCAGCGCCCATAGAAAAATCATGACCTGCAGACACTTTTTAAATGCAACCTTAGCGATTTGCCCAAAGCCAGCTAGTGAAATACAATTACTGCTGAAATAAAAGTTAGTGACATTGGGTTATTTTTTAATGCTATTATGTATTTGTGTCATACTGAAACTAAAAAACACTATAAAGAGCAGGTCACCTCCCTGAAACATTGCCTCACTACTGTTCTGGCTTTTCCTTAACTTTTCCTGCTGCAGTTAGAGCATGATAATGCTCAGATGAGATGCGTGATATGAGATCTGCAGCCAGAAGTCCAGGCTTTGTAGGGGCACTCTTGTCAGAGCCTTTGCAGGTCACAGTGGGTTCGGCACTGCACTGTGACCTAGTCACAGCATTTTCGTACAGATTTAGCTTAAAGGGAGCTTAAAATCAAATGACACGAACTTAAATGAAATTTTAAGTGCTTAGTCCAGAATTCAGTTCCCGATATCTAGATTTGGTACGTGTCTGAACGGTGTCCTGAATTGGGGCCTCAAGGAGGAAGTCTCCTTTTCCTGCCTCTCTAATGAGCAGCAGATTATTCTTTTAAGATCCTCTCCCATCTAGTGTTTAACCACTCTCACTTTCTTCTAAGCTTGCTCACAAAGCCTTTATCTTATTTGTCAATGTTTGATATTAAAATAAAAAAAGGTATTAATCTCTGCAGTGACCTTTCTGCTTTATTTCTCCTGGAAAGGGATGCTGCATCTTTTGCAAGTAACTTCAAGGCAAGATATTATGTGGCATTCAAACATATGGCTTTTATCCAGTTAATCATTGAGCATTACCTACTTTCATCAATGTTCGGAAACTTAATTCCAGGATTACTCATCCCCCCAAAAGCCCAAATAAGAAACTCAGAAGAATAGACCCAAACAATAGAACTTTTATACCAGGATAATTAGAAAAGGAACCTATTACCCAGGATTATAATTACTGACTAACATATTAAATGACCTTTAACATTTACCTTAAGCCCCAGATTTCCAGAAAACCAGCAAGGTTATGAATGCCATATTAGTAATCTTTAATCTTTATTACTGCTGTGGACAGAATTTTAATGATTTTTAAATAGGCAGCGGTCACTAACATATCCCTATTAAAATAAAAAAAATCTCATAAAAAATTAAATGGATTAAGACTTCAAATGTACCATCATCAAAAGTATTATCTAATTATGGAGTTCAGTGAACAGGCCAAGTGAAATGGTTGGTAATATTAGTTACTTACCACATGGGAATGCCCAGGATTTATGCACAAATAGATTCTGCTTCTGTTGCAACATAGTAATTAAGAATTTGTCAGGGAAATTTGACCCTCTAGGGTAGATATTACTTTGTAAAATAAGAATGGCAGAGCACTAGTCTCCTTGCTGCACATAATTTAACTTGATTATTTATACATCAAAGGGAGTCTGCAGTGACTGCAGTATAATATTTAAGTAGAGGGATATTAGAGAAAGAAGCATCTAGTGAAATCTTTTTCCCAAATCTCCGTGAGAAAATAGAGAAAATTTTCATAAAGCATTTCATTTTGCATATAAATTGGTGCCTAGATTGTGCCTGTGAATTTACTGCTGTCAAATTTAATTTTTCTTTAATTCTTCAGGCCCAGATGTGAAAAGCTCTGTGTGCAGGCTGCAATTTTCAATGCTTACAGGTAGCACCCGGATCGATAATGTGTCTTTATGAGAAATTACCGTTAATGTTATTGAGTATGCATTTTGCTTTATAGGATAATAAGGTAATATGAAATGCCAATTCATTCATTAGGAGAAAGCTAAGTGCTTAAATGAAATGGGTGACAGGTCTGAAAAAAGATGTAGTTGTGGGCAGGAAGTCAAGAATGGATTTTTAATGACCTAATACCAAAAGGTTTTTACCACTTATTTGCATTTGCTTCCTATAAACAATAGTAAGTTTGAAACAAAAGTGCTTGAATATTTAAATTGCAGTAAGTGATTCCACTTGAAAATGCTATTTGGAAATGCTAGATTTCTGGGAACCTCTCCGCCTAGCCTTTATAAGGATCACTAAATTAACTCATCTGGTATAAAAATTAAAACAAAACTCATTTGAATTGACAGGCATGAAGCAAGCGCATTATGGACATGGTCAAAAGCCAGAGGTTGGCTGCTAAAAATAAAATTAAAAAAAAAATCTTCAGTTCTGTGCTTGAAGTACAGTGTAATTCTAGCCCAGGAAGGCTAAAACAGCAGGTATTAAAAATAAAACCCTAATGGATTGCCCAGGGAAAGAAATTGTACCATTCTCAAATGAGACTTGGATCCAGTGGTTATTGTTCAGAAGACTGTAGTGTCCTTGGAACACCGTATTATAAAATATATAGGTGGTACCTGGAAGTTTTTTCTTTAGAAATAAGTTGTTTCCTAGATACGTTCAGTATCTGAAACCATGGTCACACAAATATTAATGGACTTTTTTTCATGAAACCACATTCAGCTCTGTTTTTAGTTTGTTTGTATGTTTGTTTTTTTCCTTTTCCTGAGTCCTGACACACTTTTCTGACTGTTTTACAGGTTTTAATGCCTGGTTTCTGGTTTCTCCTCTTTTTCTCTGCACTGACTGGAGCATGTGGGAGGTTTTGCTCTTTTATAGGGTTAGAACCTTTAAGAATTGACTTGTGATGATTCACATTCATGGAAGCCAGTTTGGCTTTTAGAGCACTCCTCTGTTAGAAACCTGCCCCATTCCCTCTCCTGCCCACCACAGAAAGCTTCCACCACTACCCAACCAAAGTCTCCAACAAACTTCTGACTTAAAAATAGCAATTCTTACTGATAGCATTCATTAGAACACAGCACAAGGCAGGAGAAGGGTGGAATTCAAAAGTTTATGTGGTAAACTGCATGGTTCAGGTGCCCCAGGCTTCTCCTCATTCACTGTTAAGTGTCACCCCAGTTACAAATAACTACATCTATAGCTTAATAGTAATATCTTCAAAGCTGCTCTCCCACCTGCTGATAAAAATGATGGTATTTTCTTCAGCTAGATATTAAAATCCTCCAGAATCCCTCAACAATTACTATCCTAAGATTTTTATTTGTCCTTTCACAAATTCAACATTTTTGCTGTTCGACAACAAATAAAAAAACATATTTACCATTAGCACCCCAGCACTTTAGGACAACAGTTTGAAAGAAAATGACTTCTTTTTTTTTAATTTGTAATAGATTACACTGTAAAAAGAAAGGAGAGATAACAGAAAAACCTTTAAACTTTCATTTTTATTTCAACTTTAACTTGCACTGGTTCTTTTACCTAAACTTTTTCTTTTTTTCTTTAAAAAAAAAACAAAAACAACAACAACAACAAAAACTTTCATGTAGGACTTTTTTTTTCCTTGACCTTCATCATCTCAAACTACAAAGAGAGGACTTTCTCTAACACTCATTGAATATAGTGTATTTTTCTTTTAAGGCGCCTTCCACTGATTTTTATCCTTTGGGGATCAATGATTCCTTCAGTTCCATAATCTGACAAGCTATAGTAAAAGCAAAAGGCCCCTATTTCTAGAGGAGTAAGTGTTAACGTGAGATGGCAATGGATGTATTTTCACACTGAACTCACAACAGCCTAAGGAGAGCTTTAAAGTATCTTAGCCTAAGTCTCTCTCTTTGGGAGGAATGAGATATGGAAGGAACTTTAGTATTACCGTTAATCTGTATTACAAAAGCACCTAACAGCCTCTACTGAGTTCGGGGGCCAACTCAAAGCTAAGGTGGATAAAACTGTTCAAATGTGTGTACATTTCAGCATAACCTATGCATCCTTTACTTTCCAGTAGTGTGTCTTCAACAAAACTCTTGTTAAGCTTGGGAAGAAGGAAGAAGAAAGAAAATGGAAATACTGGTTTACTTTTAAATTAAGCAGTGCTTATTTAGCTGCTACAGTTACTTGGAGGAAAGAAAATTCACTGCTGTAATGTCAAGATGTAGTTAGTTCACTTTCAAGGGAACTTTTGGTCAAACTTGTATGTGTAAAATCACATTCTGCTTAGAAATACTCCTTCCTCAGTTTATGGGGAAGGAGTATTTTCTAAAAACAATA